>CACRXP010000141.1:110855-135561 GCA_902702965.1 Spirometra erinaceieuropaei
CAGGGAATTTCTTGAAGCCATGCTCTCCGATTAATCAATAGGTACGTCAAGTTAGATGCAATGTAATAAATCCGTAATAAATCCTCAGAGGAAAGTGGAAGAGACGAGTACCAATCGATACAGACTGACGCACACAGCGGCTATTTACCGGCTGAAGTACGAAATGAATGTTGATTTCTCAGCACGTTTGAACTGCTAATTGTTTTTGCACATTTACTTAAGTCTGACGACGACCTGATGAACTAGCTTTGAAAATTTACTAAGTAAATTTTTCTTCCTTTTCCAAAGAACTTATTTGACTTTAAATCCTATTCTTTGGTATGTCAGCTTTCCAATTCATACACACATATGCATACGCATGACGACTGATAAGAGAAAAAACCGTGGTAACCATCTGTTTTATTACCCATCAGCCGTCGGTCACATCGCAAAAAAATTGCTTAGCCTGGGTATATATGTATATGGTGGTAGGGGCGCTCTTAGGTCTTTGATCATCCAGTCTACTTTGTCCTTTATAGTAATACCATTCTGCCCATATATATATATATGCGGTATGTTATTACCGAAAAATACAAGGGAGACTGGAATGGCCTTTCTGGCTTCGTAGCCGTCATCAGCCAATCATACTCAACCCCCCAAGTGTGGAACACCAGAGGCTAGGACACGCGACCTGTTAGTTAGAAGTCCCCCCAGAACCACTGGGTCATGAGCCCCTGGCCCTGCCGATTTCGATCGGGAAAATACAATGATAGGAGGCGCTCACCGATCGTTCATACGGAACTCACTCGTTCCGTTGTGCCTTACGAGCTCTGTCTCGAACCCAACCAGCAGCCGCACAGCGGCACATGACATAGGCAGTATATTATTGCCGACAAAGACAAGGTAGGCTGGAATGGCCATTTCTGGCTTGTTAACCGACGTCAACCAGACAAACATAGCCCTGAAGTGTGGAACACCCGAGGCTAGAACTCGAGACCTGTTAATAAGAAGTGCGCGCACCTAACCACTAGGCCACGAGACCGCTGCCCTGTCGGTTTCGTTTGGGAATATGGAATGGGAACCGATTGATGGAAACCGTCAATCTGTAAAATCCGCTTTTACACGCCTACATAAACACCCATTGGCAGTAAAGCGGCGGGACGACCTATCCTTAGTCGCCATGAGTACTCTTGGAGCTGGGCACAAATATGCTTGAGATAACACACGCATAGTCGCTTCCTGTACACATCAGAAAGGCGAAGAATTCCTGGAGACCATAAACTCTGATGATTCATGCATCAGCCGGTGCATCGATCTTTAAGCCATGTACACCAATCTCAGAGAAAAGTGAAAAGGTGATAGCCAATCAAGACGTAACGTCAGTCCACAGCACTAACCCATCCTCGGCCCTGAAAAATCAATATTGATTTTTGGACATGTTTAAATTTGCACTGGTTTTCACACTTACTGTACATTCGTCGATGAACTGGGGAACCAGACTCGAATATTTACGAAAGAAAATTTGTTCAATTTCCCAAAGGACTCATTTTTTCTTCAAGTTATTTATCTGCACAGACTCTCAAAGCTTTGGCTTTTGCGAACATCTCAACACTAACATTTGTGTTTCAGACCCAGAGACCGACAAAAACGTACGGAAGCCTTTATGTCTTGCGTCCAAACAGTCCGAAACGATAACGTTCAATAACACACGCAAACACAATAAGACAAATTCATCAATTGTGAAGTGCACTTCAGGAAATGAACGTCTTCAGATGAAACGGTGCAGAAGACGACTGTCATAGTCTGGTCATGAAGGTCAACACTCACCCGAATAGGCGTTGGCGGAAGGTTGGGAGTTTCTTCGACTCGAGCCTGAAAGTGAATCAAAAACGCTGTGGAGTCCCAACCATTAGAGGAAAACACATCGTCATCCAGTGTGTAACAAAATTGTCATCTGAGTGGTAACAGATAAATCTATGTACAGTATGTGGGCTAACTCATGGAACGTCAACAGAAATTCCGAAATGCGTTTCCCCTTCGAAATGATTAATTAAGTAGGGTTGTAAAATCAATCACCGTGCAGCATAATTTTATAATAATTCAGTTATCCCAGGACGCTCCTAAAGATTTAATTATATTTCATAGAGAACGTGCACCAAAAGTATTCATTCTTTCGCTCATTTCGTAGAAAATAACGACTTCTTTCAATTTTACACTCCAAGGTAGGGTAGAATTCGGTCTTAAAAGAGTTTCCAATTGTGGGATTTTTAAGTACCGTCCAATGGCTCTTCATAAAACGTCATGTCTCTGCATTTACCAATGTGGCTTGTAAAGTTAACAATGTGGTTCAAATCCACTGCTTAATATGTTATGATCCCTATACGATCCCCCTTTATTGCCGTAGAGAAATGCATGGTTTTGCGTACGCGGAAAGTATACGGCTCGTAGTTTGGGAACCCTGAATGCAAGTGTAACGGCAGGTTGGGTTCAAAATTATTCGGGAAATGGAAAAATTTTATAAAACTGAATGATACACTTCCTTCGAGGGTAAAATTGAAAGAAGACGTAGTTTTCTACGAAATGAGCAAAAGAATGAATACGTTTGATGCACGTTCTCTATGAAATATAATTGAATCTTTACGAGCATCTATATTCAATGAAAAAAATGCATGCTAGTTAAGTAGTCGTTTTTTTGCGGAGTATAGTTTTTGCACGAACTCGCGACCTGCTAGTTAGAAGTCCACGCCTCTAACCCATGGGCCACGAGTCCTTTGCCCTGTCAGTTTTCGATCGGGAATATACAATGGTAGGGGGGGCTCAGTGATCGTGCCTATGGAACGCACTCGTTCCGTTGTGACTTACGGGCTATCTCTCTCGAGCCCAACCATCACCCGCACAGCGGCGCATGATATGGGCAGAATGGTATTACTGACAAAGACAAGGAAGACTGGAATAGTCATTTCTGGCTTATTAACCGTCGTCTGTTAGTCATACTCAAGCCAAATGTGTGGAACACCTGGGGCTCGAACTCGCAACCTGTTATTTAGACGTCCAACGCCTCTAACCACTGAGCCACGGGCCCTTGTCCATCATTGTCTTATGAGTTACAGAATAGCGACCCAACCACCTGGACGCGGATGTCAGAACTGACGAGAGAAATTCAGTCAGAAACGGACACGCAAAATTTCCTTCACTATGTGGGTAGAGAGTCGAACACACCATCTCATAGCCTGGTCGTCTATGACACGCGTAGGTTGGTAGATGAGCTTTGTAGACCAATGCTCTCGTGTCCATCTCTGGGCGTCTTGACTGAGGAGGGAGGGAGTGAGGTAAGCGCTTCACAAGTCCGCCTCACTATAAAATAACTATGGTGCAACTCACCGGCCCCATGCCCAGGCTGTGGACGTCGTCAATTGCGACGGCTGAACCGATGTGTCAACTGTAATCCCAAGCGATTTCTTTAAACATGTTCTCTAATTCAGTGGCATAGAACGAAACGGCTGAGTTTCCGTTGCAAAAACTGGGTTTCTGCGTGTTGGTTTTCGCAACTAGCTGACGCTACTAGAACAACCTGTGTCGGAAGCCTTAAATTGAGTCAGTACACATCATTCGAAGAATGATTCTAGGGCAATGGTAGTCAAACACCTCGAGTTCTACTCGTCTTCTCCACGCCCCAACTCAACATTAACAATCCCAAGGGAAGACTGGCGGGATGGATGCGTTGTGCACGCGGATCATCCTGAGGGCTGGATGTGTCGCATCGAATTCAGAAACGCGAAATTGATTCGGATGATGATTCCATTGGTCCTACTCTGCCTAATTTCCTAAACTGACAATTAGTAATCCTGTGGAGAGTTGTCTTCTAGTCTGCAAAGCAGTTTGAAAAATGCGTCGCATAGCCCCGGTGTTTTTGGATTATGTGACAGGCTCCCAGACTCACTTATCTAGGAGACGCTAACTTCATCACAGTCGGGATGCAGTTGCAATGCTTCCAAAACAGCGTTGGGTTCTTCCGAATATCCAGTTACTGGTGTAGGTGAAGAGCATGGATGGCGGCACAGCCTTACCGAAGTTGAGGTCGAATATCGAGCGGTAGTTGTAGAGCGATAGTAAACCCTGATCACAGCGGCGACCTCTGAAATGTCATCCAGCTACATCACGTGTATAGAAGATAGCGCGAGCCGAAGTTGAATTCCCCATGGAAAGGCCAACAAAGAAGACGATCATGGCCATGGCGAGATTCAAGAATGAGCCGCAGCGTAAAAGAGGTGAGTTTTTACGCCTTTGCTTTGCCGACTCGACATCAGGTATCAGCCGGCTATTTTACACCTCACTATAAAACCCTAATGCGACTACATACTACTCAATCGAGATGGCCGTAGGACCTTCATTTGAATACTAACCCAGTATATATTTGCGGCAATGGCAGAAGCACGCGTTGAGGACAATTAACCGGTTCTGGTCCAAAAACTTCAACATTTATTCCGCATCTTTGTACTGAGCCGCAAGTTCAGAGCGGCCAATTAAAGGAGTCTTTGAAGAGACAGCTAGTCCAGTTAGGCCATTCTGGTCTCCGGCAACGGTCGGTAGACCACGATTGAGGCATCTTTCGACAACCTTTTGCGACCGTTGAAAGGTATATAAGGTTTCATTTCACGTAGATACATAAATGGCAAGGGTTTTGTTTAAGAATGATCACAGAACACCTCGGTACACATAAAAGAAACTCGGCATTTATAGCTTTTCTAAAATATTCTTCCGGTTTGATGTCATATGACTAATTTAAAAAAACCAAAAACCTACGCAGATTTAAGTCGTTATGCCCAGATTTAAATATAAATCATTTTCGGTTAATCTACTACACAGTTAACCAGGAAAGTAAAACGCCAGAAAAAATGCCGTATAAAAACGGTTATGTGAAATCCTTCCTTACCGGAATGACGGTTTTAGCGTCGTCGTCGTCGTCATCATCATCAGATTTGTAGATGGAAGACTACAAAGGGGACATAAAGGTTTATCATTACCTTGAGCGTCCACATCAAGTTATATACTTTAGACAAAACGGAAAACAAGGGAAACGATTCAAACTAACTCAGTAACCCTTCTCTTATCTCGCTTAGAGAAGATCACGACCCGTCTTTCTGGACCCTGGTTCCAGAATACCGGAAAAAAACAACACGGACGGTTTGCATGTTTTACGAACTATTCAACCACACCAATATTGACTTTCGACACCAAGAAAAAAGCTTACTACATTGAAAAGGTACTTACTTTTTTGTCTACTGGCAGTTCGACTTACCCGTGGTCTCTGTTCGTACAGGAGTCTTTTAAGATTAAATTTCAGTCACGAACGGTCTTTTTTTAATTTGCTGAACGTATCTAACGCTTCTCGTATCCTCGGCCTGATCATTCACGCACTTGTTGTAGAAACAGCGACTTTCTGAATTTGAAGTCAAGGACTTATAGTCGGACCTGGCACAGAGCTGTAGTGTTTATTGGATGCCGTTACCACGCAGCTGCGGGCCTGATGTTCGGCTGGGACACCTCAGATCAATTAATTATCACGGCAAGCACGAGCACAATTGAGGAAAGGGCCAATAAACAGGGCAGCCCGTAAATACTGCCACTGCTTGTGAACCCCTTGCCTATCTCGGCTCCTGCCGGTTTCGAGTGTGGACCCGAAACCTCGAGCGAAATCAAAACACCCTATTGCGGTGAATAAGTGCTGCTTTTGCTCATCTGTTAGCCAAGACTGATATTTGTGCGTGTATTGATATGCGTGGGCGGTTTCAGTCGCTTAGAAGCACTCAAGTCGCACCAAGTGCACTGAACATGCCGCTGTATTCTCGCACCAAATAGACTCATAGGAATATAAACTCGGAAAAATGCATGCAATCAGGAGTTTTCCAAGGCCCCAGAAATGCTTACAAATGGCCGGCATGACCGGAGTGCTGTGAGAATCTAACTTCCATATCACACACCCTCAGAACAAAACGACAGCGAGTAACCTCAGATACTCTTATGCACACTCCTCATCTATTTTTGTTTCATAGGGCATTCGCTGTGAAATCCCAAGTGTGATAAAACTCGCGTCGTCCGGCGGGGCCTCGTAGCTCAGGTGGTTAGAGCGTTGGCTGTACTAAAGCCTTCCCCCTTACTGCGTGGGTTCGAATCCCACCGAGGCGCCGAGTTTTTCACAGTGGGTCAATATGAATTCCACTGGGCATTTTCTGCTCTGCCGTTGCTTTACGATTTTCCGCTCTCCCCTTGCAGGGCCTAATTAGTTTCTTGCTTTTAGTTATTCTCAGTGGTTGCTATTTCACAGCACTCCAGGGAGCATAGGACTGAAATTTCTGGATTCTGAAAGAAGCAAACAGGTGAGTTGCAGGCAGCAGTTCAGAAGAAGAAGAAGAAGAAGAAGAAGAAGAAGAAGATGCAATCACTGGGACAAAAGTTTTATTGGTCTGACGTTTCTGATTCTCACTCGGACCTATCTACGACCGTCGAGTGAGAATCTGAAACGCCAGGATAATAGCCCTCTTGTCCCAGTGATCACATCTTCTTCTTCTGAACCCCTGGATTCGGTATTTCTAATTCTGCACGCTTCAAACACCTCGGAGTCTACTCATGGACCTTGTAGATTAAAGCGCCCTCTGTTAAATCGCCTTTAATTGGTAGTCGGCCTTATTACTGCCCATCGAAGCGCATCCTTCAGCGGGATGCCGTAAACACTTAGCACCAACGCTTGATTATGAATGTTGGAAATATCTTAAATAAACCTCAAAGTACATATACACTGGAGAAAGAGAGAATAACTCGTCCGCTGGAACATTCTGATTAGTAAGCAGAACAGGAATCAGTGGTAATAACATCACATGCTTTACCATGACATTTCGGGGTCTTGGAACTGACATTCTAGCATGTGTATTGTAGGAAGTCCTACCGCGCTGCGTCTTAGCCCAAATTTTTTCCAGAGTAATAGAACTTGCAAGTTCATTTATCAAAAGCGCGTTTATGTCGCGCTTTAATATGCATCCTTATGAGGCCTATTGTTCAGTGAGAATAGCTCGGTTTTTTGCATTTAAGTCGTTAATGGCTTCAGGTCTATGAACCATGTTGGCTGGCCGACCCCGATGTTGGAAACAGTCTTCGTCTGCGCACACCCCTCAGGTAAATTAGGCTTCTTAGGCCGTCTCAGCACCGAATATGAGAGGGGGAGGGTCATTGCGCTTTTACTAGACTAGGGTGGTCAGTGAAGCACGATTTAGGTCTTGGACCGCTTTATAAATAATGGTAAGAAGGGGTTGCATGCAACTTACGGTGACACACGAGTACTCTTGGGAGGAGTATGATGACATGGACGTAGACTAGAAGTAAATACAATCACATTTATTAGCATAAATAAGAGTAAACACGGGAGTATATACTACTAACTTCATTTAAGCGACAAGCGGTAAGACTTTTAACTGGTCCTAGTTTGTTGGCTTTAGCATTCGCGCCGAACATATCATTACCGATTACAATGAAAAAAGACTCCTCCCTGTTGCTTCTGGATACAGTGTTGCGCAAAACATCAAGCTATATAGGCTGTTAGAAACATAATTCATAGCTTCCGCCTTGCAAGGTCTGGGCTGTTAAGACAGCTTTCGGAATTAATTGTATTTCCTTTACGATAATGATCCCATGAGATACGGTGTGCACTCCTAGTATGTGCAAAGATTTTTCCATTTTCCCGCGATAGGTTTCGTCGGCGAGAATTTGGAAGCTCTGTGTGAAGTATTTAAAATTTTTTACCAAAGCCCTGGACATATAGAACCAGTGCATGTTTTTAGTTATGACAGTCGACGGAATTCCGGTGCAATCATCGCACATTTCGCCCAAGTATTTGTTGACGATTCCTCAGAGCACGAAAACAAATACTCATGCACTGGAAGTACCTCTATTTGGAAGCGATTTGGCTAGACAAACTGGGTGTGGATGAGGTTGTACTCTCTTTCTCACTAGTTCATGCTAACTAAGACTTCCATTTCTTCTCCGTACGCAGACTTTACAAGTTGTTATTTCACGTCCCTTCATGGAGTCTGGCTACAATTCTAACACCGCAGATTTTCAAAAATTTTTCATCAGCCCGAAATTTGGTAGGCGCAAGCGACATCGTACACCGCATGCTCTCACAAAGTCGGCGCAGTATCGGTGACTTTCGCGTAAATTAGTTTATGGTAACAGAGACTTGCGCAGGATCTTCCGCACTCACTCTCCGCGCCCGTTTACGTGTGCCACACACGACCTGGTCTCCACTACATATACGCTACCTTCAGGAGGCGAGGCTCGGACCGCCCATCTGTGCAAATTTCACAGAAACTCCATAGGTTACCCTAACATAAACCGGCAAAATAACGAATGTCTTACATCGTTAGGTTAAAAAGAACGCTCTCACTTTCGGGCATCTGACAGAGCGTCTATCGGAAGAAAACCTGGTCTGGACAATACACGAACTTCGCTAGTTTCGTACCTCTCCAACAAAAACGAAATCCAGTCAGGTGCTTGGCAGAAAGGGCTACAAAGATGTGTTCAACAGATGGTATCGAGGAGGAACTTAGAAAAATCTAGGACTTGCTTCGCGAAAACGGGTATCCTGACAGGTTTATTACAAAGAACCTTGCCGAACGACCCGCAAAACCCACCACACTGACGCCGAAAAGAAAACGTTGTTCCTCAAAGTCCCTTTCCAAGGAGACGCTGCAGGTGAACTCCTAAGAAGACGCCTTGACCAAGCTGTCTCTGAAACCTTCCCAGCAGCAGGGGTCCGTACATCATTCTACACTAACCCTATTTTACGCGGAGAAGGCAAGGATAGGCTGACACTTCAAACCACCCCAATGTACATCTACTCATTCACTTGTTCCTGTAGAGCAGGTTGTGTTGGTCGTTCGAGTCGGCGTCTTTTCAAAAGAATACGAGAGCACCTTTCTGCATGGTTGGCAAAAAGTTGAAACTAGGAGAATAGACAGCGCTATCCTTGCGCATGCAGTGGATTCAGGGCATCGTTTGGACCCCGCTGAAGCATTTCGTGTGATTTACAAGGTCCCTTCGAGCTACTGGGCCAGCGCATGTTAGGAACAGCAGAAGCGGCTGCCATCAGGTTACGAAAACCGGCCCTATGCGCTCAGAAGAACCTCGTTCAGGCTCCACCCTTGCCGTGGTCAAGGGTTGACTAACCACATACAACTTTCTGCGCCCTTCCGCTTTTGCCTAGCCTGTATTTTTAAAAAACTACCTTTTATCGATTTTTTCACTTACCGTACCCCGTCCTATATAACTGTACTGGTCTGACGAGAAGTTATCGAAAGCAACGTTCGCTCGCCACCATTTCTTCTAAACAAAAACACTTGAAGTCTTTCCGTCCCTGTTCATGCAGGTTATATTGGCAGTGGACTCATCCGGACCTGCCCGCAAACAAACTGTCTGGACACTCCGAGTGGTCCTCCTTGTTAAAAGGTCCTTGCGGAGGCGCAAATTACCCCCCGGTGCATGATTAGCCCTACTGTTCTAGTCAAGCAAGCAAGAAAAATCAAATTAACGGGCCTTTCAAGCCAAGAATGAAAAAGTGTACAGGGGTGCACTGCAACGTGCCCCGCGACCGATGACAGAGTCACACTTGCGAGCCAACTCGGTATCCTTCGCTAGCAGGGCCGATAGGTGCGTGCATCGACACCCACGCTTGTATGTCTCACAGGCTACAGCGCCATATCTCACTCTCTCTATCTCACTTCTCGAAATTGCAGCTGTATTGCAGCACCCACAGGTATGAGAGTCCCTTTGGTCGTGAGTGAGCTAATCCTTACAGTAGGAATCCAGTAGCAGAAGTCAGTGTAATGCTTGAGAAGGCGATTGCGTCCACATCCCGGCCTGCCTTTTTTGACCAAAGCCTGTTAAAAGCATGCTTAAATGACTTTTCGGCTTCTCAAAAATGAGAGTCCAGGAGTTGCGCTCCAAGAATGAGAAGTTGTTCCGAGTAGCATATTCTGAATATCTATTAGTCGAGAAGACATCAAAAAGCCAGCGTCGTTCAACCCTTTTGTCGGCTGGCATACTTTAATGTGTTTTAACTCTTTGAAATAGACTCCGACAAAGATGTACTTGTGGAACAGGAAGTGATTGGTGTTGGAGGGTTTGGTCGGTTCTCTGGAATTTCTAGAAAACGGCTAAAGTAGTTTTCCTCGGACTGATCGATTTTGTTCTTCTTTCGCTGCCTTGGCCTTCTGACCGTTTGTCATGAATTTTGGCAGCCTCCTGTGTTCTGTGTCTTCACCTCACTGGGGGTCAGTTGCACCTGTATTCCCCTTTTAGATGATTCAATCGACAGGCCGCGTTTGCTAGGCGTTTCGTAAACTCCGTGCGACCGTCTCATCCTGGTCATGGAGTATGTGGTGGCAAATGACTTTATAGGCCGCAGGAAGATCAAGATGCCTGCTGATGGAGTTGCCATCTGGGTACCCAGCCCCAAGTGTGAGACGTTCAGTTGCTGAGGTGCCCCGACTTAAGACGCTTACTTCTTGAAAGTCTAAACTGTGGTTAATTCGTCCGATGTGAGTCGCAGGCCGTGAGATCGGGTCCAGTCTCCGATTTGCCCATTTATGATCGTGTAGGCGGGTCTGCAATTTCCGCCCAGTTTCGCCAACCTAGTCGCAGTCTCCATCGTTAAACGTATTTCATAGACAACTGCGGAGGTTTCAGTGAGCGGCGCTATGTCTTTAGGTTGCATCAAACGGCGACGAATCGTTGCCTGGGGTCCATGGGCGATGCCTACTCTGGCGGGTTGTAACAGTCGTGAAACCGCCTCGGAGGCTCCCTTAGTGCAAGAAATAGTTCTCCGGACTTATGTTTGCTGTTATTGTGGCCGTCGTCTGTTCACTCGGCATTCGCTTTGCTTGGTACAATTGCTTGGGCATTTATTGGCCCGAAAGATGTCATGAAGGTATTGTCGTCCAGCTGCTTTTTTTGCTGGTGCGCTGCAATGTGATTCCACCCCTTGAAATAGAGTCCGACAAAGATTTATTTGTGAAACAGGGAGGGGCGGTTGTCGAAGTGTACTATTTGCTCTATGCTGGCGGTTTTTTCGAAAACTGTAGTTTGTAATTGCCCAGTGGCACACCGTTGCATAAGGACATCGAAGAAGGGAAGTTTATTGTCTGTTTTAGCTGTCGTCATGAACTGATGTTCGAGTCAATCGAGTTCAGTACTTCTTCAACATGTTTAATCTCAGACGTCTTCATAGTGCTGAAACTGATACTGATATAGCGAGCCCAGAACTTTGGCTAATACCTCGTGAAAACCGGCTGCTCGCTTCGTTTGCGAAGTAGGTAGCCAGCAGGCCTGATAGGCGGAGCCCATCCGAATGCCTTTAATCTGTTCATACATTTGCCCACTAAGTGTGAAATGGGTTTTAATAAAATGTCGAAGAAGCTCGGATTTCAGGCGCCTGCTCCTCCGGTCGCATCATTTAACCAGAAGTTGCTTTACAACGCCAATTGCTATTTGTTGTGGGATGGTGCTGAAAGATGAAGCAACATCAAAGGATACCATAGATTCGTCTGGTCACAACTTCAGGTGTTTTGTATGTTCAGCGCCTCTTTAAATCTGGTTCTGTCAATAACCGAGAAGGTTGGTCCTTCGCGCAATGCAAAAGATCTGCCCATTCAAAGTCATAGGTCAACTCATACTCTGTCGCATTCATGGTAGATTCAGAAGCCTATTAAACACCGATTAAAAAGGGGTGGTGTATGGGATAATCTAATCTGAGTTTCGATTTCAGGCAGTCGCACTATTGGCATTTCCCTCAGCGAAAACCTTTGTGTGCTCTTTTTGGGGAACCGCTATTGGTCGATATGTTCATTGACTGGACACTGAACTGACTCCGCGCATAGCACAGTTGATCGACACTTATCGTTCTATCGTCGCAAACGAGGAGAACAGCCGCCGTGTCGACATGCACGTGACTGAAGCAGCATCTGCGCTAGCTGACAAGGCCAAGTGGCCCATCTTCACAACCAGATCACGAAAATCCACACGATAGCCCCGAAAAGGGGCGATCTCAGATTGGACGTCCATAACATGCCACAAAGGCCGCTGCAGGGAGACTATATGCTCTCATATTCTACCCTGGATAGAAACAAGTTCTCCCGTGGGATGTAAAACATTAAAAATGAGTATTTAATAAGTCCAGGTGGCTATAGGTTTCATCGTATCATTTATAATATTGCCAACATCAACTGAAATGTAAACCTGAACGATTATTGTAAGGGTGTGGGCCACAGTGCCCACCCCAAATCAACATCCGATCATTCCGAATCTCACTAAAGAGCCATCCTACTTTCCACGACAGAAGCAAGCCTGCATGAATCTGCTCCTCGCGTAGATGTCGCCAAATGCGCAAAATATATATCACACGCCACCGACTCCTCACGCCAGTCATACCTAACCCCCGAGGTTTTGCTACCCCTGAGGTTTGAGAATTCGGGTGCTTCTGGTCAGAAGTCCAACACCCGAACCATTGATCCACAGGTTCGCCATCCTGTTGGTCGCGATCAAGAATGTTAGCAGTCGGTAAGCACCACGTCCTCTAATGTTGTTAATCTAATCGATCTAAACCAACAGACAACGAGTCTTAGGTTCCAAAGGTAAGCAGTGTTGACCTTCTAACCAAGAGGGAGCAGGTTCGAGCCTCACAGACTGCAAACCCGAGATGGGATGTGGCCGGCTCGTAAGTCAGAAACGGCCTCCACAATTTCCCTTATCTTTGCATACCCACATTTGGCGAAGGTGACTATCTTACTCACAACACAGGTACTAATTAAAGACCCAGATGTTCATCGGTGGGTCAACTTGCGGCAGACAGCCTCGTCAGTTTTCTGTCAATTGGTATTCACGTTTGCATAGTGAGGCCGATTTCAATTGTTTTGCGCAGTTACTTCACGTCTGACGACGGTCTGGGATGCAACGTGGAATTTATATGCAACAGAGTTCGCAACCTACTCCAAAGAACTTATCTGCCTACATATCGCCGGTGAACACAGGGATAGCGAAGCAATGGGTGATGCAACGTGACAGGCGAATGACCAAGACTGCCAGGTGCGGCTGCAGAAATACCGCAAAGTCTTGAGCCGGATAATTCAGAAGTGTTCAGAGCGCATTGCAGAGGACGGTGCAACACTGTAGAAGCGAGTGATCGACAATCGAGCCAGAGGACTGAAATCTAGACGTCGGTTTAGTTCCAAGCGCTAAAGCATGCAGTATGCCTCAACGCAGCGGACGCCGATTCGGGTAACATTTTGGCCAGCATTGAGTCGGTCTTTAAGCCCTCCAAGGAGCCGGACGAAACAAAACATCCCATCGGACAGTAAGTCAAGTTCTTGCTGTTGGCGCACAAACCACGTGTGGGAATTCTGAGAGCGGAGCAAAACGTCCTCGAGACGCTGAAGACGGACAGGAGCATCGTAGAACTGCCAGCCGACAAGGGACATTCCACAGTAGTACTCGACAGGTCTGACTACCTTCGGAAGGCCAACGCCTATTCGATGACCGTCGGGTGCAATAGTGGCACGAATCAACACGAAGCTCGCTGGGTTACAGAATAACAGTGCCATCCCAAAAGCAGAACGTCTGAACATGACAAGATTCCATGGGCTGCCTGAAATGCACAAATTTGGTTCTTCACTTCCCCCTATTGTACATTTGCGCGAAACACTCAACCTGGCCAAATGGCTGTTCCGGCGTCTGAGCTTTCTCACATCAGGCTTCTACAAGACGGTCCACTCAGACGTACATTTCTTGGAAAGACTCCACGGGATACACCTTGACACAGATGAAGTCATAGTATCATTTGATGTTACATCACTCTTCATCTCAATTCCTCAGAGTCTTGGGATTGAAATTGCCGGTGAACTGCCGGTGTACTTGAGAGTCAATATTACAAAGATGCCTTATCCAACTGCCCAATTTCGGCCCCAAGACCTACTTCACTTTTGAGAGAACAGCCTAAGAGCAAATCAAAGAACTTCGATGGGCTCGCTGCTATCTGGTTTCATAGTGGAGGTGGTACTTCAAAAGTTAGAGACGTTGTTGTATGCGACCCACAAACCAATATTTTTGGCGCGGTATGTGGACGATACTTTCGTCGACCTTAGGGAGAAAATGATCTCCGAGTGCATGGCTTCAAGAAACTCTCGGCCTTCTGGAGGTGCAAACTCCAACGATTCGAGATTTATCCCAGGCGAAGATGTGCCCGATAGCAAGGGATGGAAGACGTCCACCAGATTCCATGCAATGCCTGCAACGCCGTATATTTCGACCGAACGGGAAAATCTGCCTCCTCTAATGGCCATGTACACCCTTGATGCCAAGCACAATTTCGCTCGTGATAAAACTCGTACTGCCGGAGTTTTCCTGCGACACTTTGGCGACAGCACACTGATGTGAAAATAAATGTGCTGTGTATTGCGTGCGTAAGACGGTAAGTGGCGGAGCTTTAACGTAGATTTCTTCCAACAGCTTCGCTTTTTTATTAACTGCATATGTTTCGCTAGATATTGGAACACCTTTGGCACGCTCCTGTAAGTCAATTAAGTGACTGCATTTTTTGAGTTAAATTCACATAGGTATGATTAAAAATTGTTTCTATTTTTGAACTTTGTCTTATATTTCAGACGAAAACGTGCACCTCCCTTCGACTGTGAAAAGAGATTAGGGGAAAGTCGTTTTCACGGAGCCTTTTGTGACTGCATAGAAGGCGCTATTTACCAGCAGAACACTCTCTGGAGGAAATATCTAAGGTAGGACAGCCAATGATAAGTGTATACTCGTGAGTCTATCAGTCAACGCTCACGTAACCGCCGGAGTTTTAACAAATGACGAGTTCTTGTGCTCGTCCTACAATACACAGTAGTCTGTTATCGTAGTTTGACTTGGTTAAAGAAATATCTGCGTAACTCTGACTTCGTAACATGTGTTTGAGCTAGCGAGTAACCCGGTGGGTATAAAAAACAACTGAATTGTGATTTCCACGGCGGAAAAAATCATTTCGAAGTAGTGGATGACTTTGCCTTTTTAAACCTATTTTAATAAATTTAGGAAAACCTAAATCGCTTTTTGATTAAAAAACGAAAACGTGGACAACCTAGAGCAACAACCAATCAAATTAAAGCTACAGACGGAAGTGACCTGAAGACTTAACGGCAATCATAAACTAAGGTAAACGGAAAACTCCAGCGCGCACCGTTTTTAGTGAAGTCTTTGTCACTTACGGATACGGTACAGTCTTCTTCGTCGGACGTTTCCGGCGGAAACTGCAAATTGCACTTTGTGGGCGGCAGGGCTGAGATATTATCGACGACAAACTGGACGAAACGAACAATGTCGGTTATCTTCGGCCGTCGTCCTTCCTCCTTGTCAAGGCCTCTAAATTGACACACACGAGGTTGGTAAGGTTCTGCGGTCTTCAGAAAACGCTGACAATAAATTTTCCCTGGAAGACGAATTTTACTACCTACGAGAACACATGGTATTTTGGCTGGTCCAGGGGACACACAGTACCTGCCACAAGTCCACCACATCCAACTGGAGACAAGATGACCAAAGATGGACCCAGATTAAATAACTAACGGGTCCGTACAACCAATCTGCGCGTGCCACGTACAACCGGGACCCCAACTCCACGTGGGCCGGCTTGATAGACAGCCTCCACCCCGCTGGTTGCAGAGGCCGCTTCTGGGACTATTCCATTACCCAATGTGGACGTAGATTTAGTGGCTAACAGGACCATATGACCGGGCTACGCATGCCAAACACGACCCAGTCTTTGATTACACATGGATCGGACTTTAAGGGGGGTTTTATAGGCCTTTGGTCGCCGAGGACGCTTCTGGATCTGACCGCCCGTGACTAGCTGTCGCACTACGTGTCAGCATACTCCTGCAGAGCCCGTGGCAGTTCACGGTATCGACGGCCTTTGTAAAATCCACGAATGTGGTGTCGACATTAGTATGCCCTTCATAGCACTTCTCCCGCAGCTGTCGGGTAGATACCCTGGCATTCGGGGAGGAGCCCGCGCCTCAAATGGCTGTTGAGACAATGGAGGAGGAGATGTATAAAGATCCCCTCGACGCTATTGATCCGCGAGACTCAGCTGTAGTTAGCACGAAGTAGACGGTTGTCTTTACGTTGATAGATGTGTACAATGTTGGCGCCCTTGGAGTCCAGAGAAACCTGTCCTTGTCGTTACATCTCCCGGAGCAGCGAGATGCGATTGTCCGTCAGTCGACGACCACTGTGCTTGTAGATATCGGCCAGGATTGCGTCGGATACTGATGCTTCCTTGATGAAGAGCTCTCTGCGTTTTTGAGATAAAACGCAGACAGCCCAGACCAGTATTGGTTTCCAATTGGGCAGCCGGTCGATAGCGTCGTTGGAGATTGTGGATGGGGGGTTAAGGCCGTCTCCCAAAGACTCAGTCCGGCTCTATGGAGTGTGCGATTTCTCTGTGGATATTGTTGTTTCGTCGGGCTGAGCAGTAGCGCATAGTAACAACCAATGTTCATAGCACGACAGAAACAGCTGTGTAAAGTATAATGCATTCCGCCACGTCTGGCTGCGATCACACCGGACTGACTACCGGTGCAGATAAAACGGTTGTCGTGAAGCAAGCCGCAAAAGCGGACAGACACACTACGACTAGAATCAACATCAAAAGAAGTCGACTGGTATCGGTAGACAAATTTACCTATAGAGGCAGTAGTCTCAAACAACACTAAGATCGGCGAAGAAATAACGACCCGAATCTCGCAAGTGCATCAGGTTTTCGGCCGGATACAGATCTCTGTCCGGAACCGCCGTGGAATTCGCCTCAAGGCAGAACTTAGCATGTGCAGCGAGGTTGTCCTGACGACGCTACTTTGCGAGGCCGAGACACGCACCGTTTGCACCAACCGAGCCAGGAATCTAAATTACTTAAACCTCAGCTGTTTCCGAACAAGATCCCAAGGTGGCAGAAAAGGTTCCGGGATACCGAAGTCCTGGGATGGACCGGAATCATCAGTATTCACGCCGTTCTGAGGAAACTGCAACCCCTCGCGGGGACAGATGACGAGCAATCACCCAAGCGACTCTTCTGCAGCGAAGTCTCTACAAGGCCTCCCGACAAAAGGGCAAAATAAAACGCTACCATGACACCCTGCGGATCGCCCTCGGGGATCCAAAAAACTCAACCCGAAGACCTGGGAGGACCCCACCCAGAGCTGTGTAGACTGGCGTAACAACCTTCAAAGTCAACCGAATCGTTCCGTACCCTCAGCCCAAAAACCCCAATCCCTTCACTCTTGTCCACGCCGTCAGTTGACATTTCAGGCACAAATTGGACTCGTCGGACACCGAAAAACTGAGTTCAATAGACAAAAGACACCTACGCGCACCGTTTTCAATAACGCCTCGGACAGCCACCAGCAAAAGTGAGAAAATGCTCCATGTCCGTGATGTCCACGAGCACTGCTACAAACCTTGGAACGTGGACAAGGACTACCGTCATGCCCATTCCCATCACCGTTGAAAACACTCCTGACGCCTCCCCAACCATCGGCAGCAAGGCGGACTTGATCTCAGTCTCTTTTTATTACGATCGGGTTTTCCTATGACTCGCTGGCCTGGACCAGTACCTAGAGACCCTATGCACACCCACTGGATCTGCCTAAACCACTCACAATGCACTCGGATACTCAGTCACCTCATTGGCCTACTCGGCCACATGCACCTCATGGAAATCTGCGGCAAAATAGCTCAGACAAAATGCCATCCTCACGAATCTCTCCATCCACACATACACAACGTGCGAACCCCTCCCGACGGTTCACCGTCTTTTCGGATGATGTCCGCCGTGTGCCCTGCAACAGGGGCGGTGGCCTGCGTGTGAATCATTCTTGCGCTGCATCTGTCGCATTCTCGCTCTCTTCCCTCACCTTCCTGGACCCGGTGTCACGACAAAGCCGTGAAGTGCGGAGGTGGCGTCAGGCGCAGGTGATTGACGCGGCGCGAGTCTGCGTCTAGGCGTGCAGCAGCATCCACCAAGTGTTGCATTTGTAATGGGCTGCGCATCGCCAATAACGCCTTCCGTGTCCTGATTCGGTTCCTCTTGTTGATCCAGCGCGTGGTCCGTTGTAGGGACACAATCTCTCACCTCATCCACCACATCGACCGTACAACGAGACGCCTGGTAAAGAGGGTGCGTGGACATATGCCTGCCTGACTAGACAGAGGTGAGACCCGATCGATGTCGAGTTCCATTCTCACACATTTAATCGATACGGATCACCGAGTCGATGTCAAGGAAGCATTTCAGATTGTCTATCGGACACCAACAAGCTACTCTAAAAGCCTACGCCAGCGGATACCAGCAACGGCCGAGGCAGTGGCTATACGGCTAGCGAATCCGGTGTTATGCTGTCAGAAAACCCTGACACAAGCGCTCTCCCTGCCGTGGCCAACGCCAACCCCAAGTGATGACGACATGCCGCCCCAAATCCCTAATTACAGTGATGGGTACTCTGCGTACTCAATCCAAGAACATCACTCAAAGACTCTCTTACCCCACCCCCCTACCTATAAGGACCAAATCCCCCAACCTTTCCATGCGGGCGGAGTGGGGAAGATTAGTGCTAACGACTTAATAGCCCTTGGGACACCTATAAACACTGTTAATTTTGTACATTTTCATTCCTTCATCTAACTCTACTGGCCTGACGAAGAATTACCGAAAACACATGCTTGCCAACTTGACTTTTCAAATTGCCTAACTGTTCATTCACCACTTGTCAGTTTTTGACGTTTCAAAACCCGCCTCTTGAAGAACTGGAGTTCCGAGCTCTGAGTTTCAGTTCATCACCATTTGGACGCTTACGTTCTGTCGTGTTCATCCTGAATTACTGTTTCATCAGGCCGTGTTGGGGAAGGGAGGGAAGTTCTGCCAAGTAACTGCCAAACTGCACAGTTTTGAACCGTTGAATCTTTGATGTCTCTATCGAGGCACCTCCTATCCAAATAACCGCGGTCTCTGCCAGTGAAATCGAGGCTGCTACGAGGCATCAACAGAGCCTTACAGTGCACTGGCATGGTTCCGAAGTAACCTGCTGGCGCACACATGCCAACGCGGTCTCAGTGCTGTAACTTCTCTAACCTACGTCATTTACAAGAGAGGAGCAGTACTTGCATACAAAAACTTACAACAAGAGTGACATGGGAATGTCAAGAGTCAGATGGTAATGTGTATATTTTTGGCATGAAAACCCCTAGCACCTGAGAGCAATTAAGTGGTTTTAGAACGTCATCACCGCACATCTGAAGGTTTTATTATTAACTTCGCAAGTGGAAACGGCTTTGCCTGCTCTTAAAGTGATTTAGTCCCATTGGTTACACGTAGGAGGATGATGGGAGCCAAAGGATCATAGTTAATCGTGTTAAGTAGATTATTACCCTAATTGGTGCCAAAGAGCTGCGGGGCAAGCGTTGAGTGGAGGCTTTAAGCTACGTCGGCCACCGAGTTTGATCTCACAACCTCCCAAACGCTCGACTTTGCCTCGCAAGTTGTAAATGCTGAGAAATAAAGGCAAGAGTGCGACCGGTCCAAAGCGGACCTAATGCCGACTATTCTTCAACTGATAAATCAAGTGTGCTTTTAACCTGCCACGCCACATTAAGGGCTGTAGCTTGAAGAACTTTAGTAAATCCGTCGCTCTGTTTACTGATTACGGCGCAGCCCTTCTTTGCCGAAGTATGTCATCCAGTCGCGTCGACTGCTGTGCTCATGTTAATTTCCCTGTCATCTTAACTGCGCCCCGTCACTGACAAATGGTTGGTCCGCGGAGAGATGAAGTGAAGTAGATGCTGCACAAGTCGTCGCCGCTTTAAGAGATTCCGGATCGCAGTGAACGAACTACTATGACACCCGGGTGGTCTAGTCATGACTGTTATTTTTAATTATTTCCTTTCTGCAAGCATTTGATATTTTGTCTACGGCAGCATACGGCCTCTTAGAAAACCGATGTCTTCTTGTGTTCACCATGCGGATCCATAACATCTTTATAGGCTGATAAAACAGACATGCAATTAAATTTTGTCCTCTCCCTCTGGTCAACAACCTTTCTGCGGTGCTCTCCTTTTGTCTTGTTTTTTGAAATACTGGTCAGTGTATGTTGTGGAGCAGGTAGTGTGGTGGTACACATAGGTGAGGGTTTTTGCCGCGCCAGAAACCTGCATCCTCTCCCGCCCCCAGAGTCCTTGACTGTGTCGTGACGCCGGGCCCAAGTGGGGGAGGAGGAGAGGGTGCGGAAGACGCTACGCAAGTCTGCAATCACCATAGACTAATTCACGCGTAAATCACCGTCCCTGTTCTCAACCTGCTGTGGAGCAACGCAGGAACTGGATCGGGGCCGGCCGGCATGCTTGGAAATGCGCACACAACAACTCCCAACATTTGAGATGTAACGCACATCAATTTGAGGACTCATAAGCCGCCAATTGGGATCTGTGTGGCCCGACGAGACGAGTGAGTTCCGTAACACGATCGGCGAGTGCCTTCTACCATTGTATATACCTGACCGTAGCCGACAGGACAACGAGCCAGTATTCAGTGGCTAGGGCGCTGGACTTCTAACCAACAGGTC
The DNA here is from genome assembly GCA_902702965.1 of Spirometra erinaceieuropaei. NCBI lineage: Eukaryota > Metazoa > Platyhelminthes > Cestoda > Diphyllobothriidea > Diphyllobothriidae > Spirometra > Spirometra erinaceieuropaei. Next base: position 131,540 of record CACRXP010000141.1, read on the forward strand.
GCGGGACCGAGCCCCAGGTGTTTCACACTTCGGGATTGGGTGTGACTGGCTGACGATGGATGCTAAGCCAGAGGTGGTCATCCCAGTCGTCCTTGTCTTTGTCGGTAATAACATACTGTCATAAAACACCTGAATCAAGGGGTCTTTGCCGGAAATGTCATTTGGCCTCCTCGCTTTTTGCTGCTGTATAAAGTCCTAATCAGTGGCCTGGTGATATAGGCAGCCTCCCCTTCCCCTCCTTCCCCTTGGTACATGTCAGTACAAAAAATCTCAACACGTTCTACACAAGATCTCGGTTTGCATGCCAAAATATACCTTTATTTTTAGCAAGGGAATAGAAGTAAGACCTTACTCAAGTAAGTAAGACATGTGAATGGAGAATCAATGAGTTCAAGAGGACTTAACGACCATTTTGCGGCTTATTCCACTCAAAAGTCCCCAGTTAAATTGAACTACATAATACTGCGCAAAGAATATATTGGCAATGTATTAACAATCCTTACCTATAGCTGGAAGAAAACAGGGTGTCAGAGCTTTCAACACGTGCAGTTGCACGCGGAACCAGTGAGTCACTAATCGTTTGAAGAGGCCGGGCTTGTTCTTTACCTTGTTCACACTCCGAAAGACCAGTAGCTTACTCTCAGATTAAAATAGCACCCAAATGGCCCAATCGAAATAAGAGAAGTTGAAGTGGGTTCTGCAGTCGGCTGCGCAGAATTTTCCAATGATAAAAATTTGAAAAGCCTTCCTTAATGAATGGAAGACATTCAAGCAAAAATCATTGTGCCCACTGAAAGGAGCCCGAAATTGTCCCGGACATAGTAAGTTGCCGATTTCCGGACATTACGGTTTCCTTAATGCAGCGTAACGCATGTGTAGGAACATATGCAAAGAAATAATTTGTTTCCCAGAAACGACTCACCTAAGCAGTGACCTTCCAGGCGAGCTGGAAACGAAGGCTCCATCTTTCCTTACATTCATCCATGATTGCTTTATGCTGTTAGGAATGGATTTGTGTCATTATTTGTCTGCTCTTACTACCTTACAACACCGTCCACTGACTATTGATAGATGGTGGAATAAGATGAAAACTAAGGTTGATGCATTGCACAACTATCCAGCAAGATGCGTTTTCAAGTTTGTCTTTAAGGAAGACGTTTACAGGTTTTTCACTGAAAATTTATTAGATCCCAAAATAATGGGCGTTTTCTCGCTTTTTTCCTCACGACATTATTTGAAGTGGGGTGAGGCTTCGCTTGGCCAATTAATTTACTGGTGACAATGATTCATAAACCGTAAACAAATGGTTCCTCTTTGCTACCAAAAGGACTTAAGATGGAGCCCGCTCCACCTACCTCATTTGTACGAGGAGCTATTAAGCATATGCGGTGAGGATATCAATGCAATTAAATTTTGCAACATACCGCTTTAACAGGTCCTGCACAATTTTCGGACAGCCTTCAATTGGTTGGAAGGTTTTGGAATAATCCGAGCGAGTAAAAACCTCCCAGAAGGATGCGCACAGACTGTAAATATCTGCACTTCGGTCGTAGCGTTTTGGCCTTTCACTGGTTCTAGCTGATAAACGGGGAAAATCGTAAACGGTGCGGACATTCCTTCATAAAATGCTCGAGTCAGAACCGATCTAAACTTAATTATACAATTGTTGCTCACTGCATACTACAGCGGCCAAGTTGTTAGTATGGACTGTTGTGTTATAAACTTGTATGAAAACTGCAAAACTTTATTTTTATATTAATCAACAATTTTCCTTCGTCTTATAATGGAACACCCTTTTAGCGTACAAGTGAAAAGAGCGGGATTCCTGTTGACACATTTCTCAAACAATGCAGAGTCATTTTCGCACAACGTGTATGCGCTCCGAATAGGCCATTTATTTCTTACGTAGAAACTGGACAAAGCATTATTCCGGCAGTTTTACTATTTCGGGCTCTTGGCGATTATTGTAGATGACTAGTAGATCTGAATTTCCGGCCCTGATCAGGTGGTCAGAAAAAGGGCGTTCCAGACAGCTCTTGTAGCTGGTCAAATGACCAAAGTAAACGATATTTTCGTAGTCTTCGTCCATAACAAAAAACTTGCAAACTTCAGGCAAGAAACACTTGTGCTGAATGACGTCTTGACTTTCTTCTGAGGTTATATTTTTAGAATAAAGTTGAATACCCCATTTTTGGCGCGCGTATGTTGTGTATTTCAACTTAATGCCACACAAATTTGTTTGTTTCTCGGTTTGAAGTCTGCTTTTGCGGCTAAAACGCAGTGCATGTTTCCATAAGGGCCTTAAGAAAGGACCCTGAAGCAAATATTGGACGAACATTCACGGTTTTATGTCCCCCTTTGGGTTTATTAATTTACTTCAGATGTGCCGATAAAGGCATAAGAGCTATATATGTGTTTTCTAACTACAAAAGACATCGACTCTCGTAGGGTTTGATTATCAACGCAACATGCTCTCCATTCAACATTCTTGCTGCCTTTTAAATAGCGAAAGAATTAACGGTTCTCAGATCCAAATAACGTATGCAGATCAATGACACTTGTTTATTATTTAGTAGAAATGAACTTTACCTGTAGCACGACATGATTATATCGGCGCATTTGACTTTTTAACTGCTTATCTTTAAAATAATTTTATCAAATCTGGAAACTATAATAAAAAGGTTATTTCTCTTACGGGCAAGTACTTCAGGGGCCATATACTTTAGGGATCCCTGGTGCAAGGTGACATCTTCATCCTCTTCTCGGGCAGTCCCAAAATCGCACAATTTTAGTAAACGACAATCATCAAAAAGGAGCATATTCGCTGGTTTAATGTCACGATGAATCTTCGTAGGTGAGCAGTGTTCGTGGAGATATTCCAGAGCGTTGGCTGCGTGTAGAAACCACAGGAATGCATGAGACATTGTGTACTTGGTTTGGAATGGTGCGTCGCATCTTTTATTGAAGCGTGCTGTAAGGACTGACAATGTAGAAAAAATAAAAAGCTGTGTTATGCCCTTCTCAGTGAAGAGTGCAAATGATGAATTCTGTTATAGGATGAGATTTTAAAATTCTGCAATATCATTCTTTATCTTAAAAACTTACGATTTTCTAAAGAGGAGTTCGGGGCGAACTCCATGACAATGTACTTAAGGTCTTTGCCTGCGGGACTCGGCCCAGCACCGATAACGCCAACAATGTTAGGGCAGCGGCATTCGAATAGGCAAATGAGTTCACGGTAGCTGGATAATCTTTCGTTTGGATTCAATTGTTTTATGGCAACCAAATTGCCGCGGTAAAATCCACGGTAAATTTGTCCGTAGTTCCCATAGTCTAAGGCCGTCTAAAAAAATCTAAAATCAACAAGCCGATACGTCTCTGCGAAGATCCAGTGCAGGGATTCGTAGTACGCGCCTGGACTTCCAAATAAGCTCACGAAGTTCAGCATTTTGTTTCCTAAAATATGTCATTGTTTGTTAATAAGTAATACATAATTACATAATTACAAACAACACAATAAATATATTTATTGGTTTATTATTCTAATCAATTTAAGCTAATTGCAGGTGATAAATGTCCCATAAATAACTTTTGATTCCATTGTTGCTTAGAAAACTGGAAACGAAGGTCATATCCGATTTCGAGCGAACGTCTTCTTTTGTAATGAGAATAATGAACTGTACGGACTCAAAAAAATTAATTAGCTATCGTTTCATCGATCGACGGATGCGATCACCTTAGGAGTGTAGTCGTTGGCAGGACGAAGGTGTCATTCAGTAATGCAGTGGAAATGTTACTTTGTACAGGAAAACGGTAAAGTGGCCGGCTTACTTTTTTTTATCCCCAGGGGCCATGAAGTAGCGTGGATTCGAAAAGTCGCCATGTAACGACCGATTGTTTTAAACGGATCTTTTTTTACTTCCCGCCCGCCCTTTTTCAGAGTTTGGGTCACGTGGATCGGAGCTGACGCCTGTCGACACGCCCTCCGTTAAGTCCCCTTTTCCTTATCGTTTCCGTATTCC
>CACRXP010000141.1:135721-182936 GCA_902702965.1 Spirometra erinaceieuropaei
ATGATTTTTTTTCTGTCCCTGCGTTTACTGTGCCGGTACGTGTGGATAGTCACCCCACTCGGGCGTTAGTAGACACGGGCGCAAATGTGTCGCTTGTCACCATCCACAAACTTCCCAACCACCTACTGCGTCACGTGGACCCACTTCCGGCCCCCCGCTCCCTCCGCGCCGCCAACGGCACGGCGATACCCGTATCGGCCACTGTTTCGCTACAGCTTATGATCGAAAACGCGCGTATCGCCCATAGGTTTCTTGTTACCCCTGATGGCCCCTGGCCTATCGTTCTCGGCCTTGATTTCCTAGAGGCTCACGATTGCGTAGTCCATGTCCGCGAACGACAACTTACACTCGGCCGAAACACCACCGCACCCGCCTCTCCAGCCACTATAGACGATCTCGACATCATGTACAACTCAGTACTTTCCGCCGTAGCGCTAGAGCCTACCCCCTTAGATACCGTTCTTCCCGCCCCCTCCCTAATCGGTCCGGTCGCGCACGAGCAGCTTAAGACCCTCCTGAGCTCCTTCCCAGAACTTTTCGCCTGGTCCACCGACACCATCGGGCGCACCCACTTGATTCAGCACACGATTGACACGGGAGACGCCAAGCCCGTGTGGCAACCCCCACGCCGCATCCCATTGCGCTACCGCGAAGAAGTCAACAAGCTATTAGATGAACTGCTGCAGGCTAAAATAATCCAGCCTTCGTCATCCCCATGGGCTTCTCCCATAGCCCTCGTCCCCAAGAAGGACGGATCCGTCCGGCTGTGTGTCGATTATCGTCGCCTTAACGCCGTGACAGTTCGTGATTCCTTCCCGCTCCCGCGGTTAGACGACACCCTAGACGCCCTAGGAAATGCGGCATCGTTCTCGACACTAGACCTCAAATCCGGTTATTGGCAGGTTGAGATTCATCCAGACGACCGCCATAAAACCGCGTTCACGGTATTCCAAGGTCTGTATGAGTTCCAGACCCTTCCGTTTGGCCTGTGCAACGCAGCCGCCACTTTCCAACGTCTTATGTATCGCGTCCTTCAACCCCTCATTCCAGACAAGTGTCTCGTCTACCTCGACGACATTATAGTGTTTGGGAGGTCTATCGACGAACACAACCACAATTTGCGCGCGGTATTGGAAGCCCTCCGCTCCGCTGGTCTGACCCTTAACCCCACGAAATGCCTTTTTTACGCCGCGAGGTAAATTTTTTGGGTCACTTAATCTCTCCCGGGCGCATCTCCCCCCTGCCTGACCGCATCCAATGTATCCGCACGTGGCCAACCCCCTCCAACCAAACGGAATTACGCAGTTTCTTGGGGTTAGCATCATATTACCGTCGTTTCATCCGTGGTTTTGCTCATATCGCCAACCCCCTGCACAAACTCACGGAGAAAGGCAGACCCTTCGTCTGGTCGGACGACTGTGCACGTGCGTTCACCGACCTCCGCGCCGCCCTGTGCTCGGCTCCCCTACTTGCCCTCCCAAACGCTGACGACGACGCACCCCCATTCATTTTAGACACTGATGCCAGTGGGTACGCCATCGGCGCCGTACTCTCCCAAGCCGACGCGAACGGAGTAGAGCACCCGATCTGCTTCGCAAGCAATACCCTCACTAAACCACAGAGGAATTATTGTACCTTCCGTCGCGAACTCCTGGCGATCGTTGTGATCCTGCGTCAATTCAAACACCTGCTGGTCGGACGACGTTTCGTTCTCCGCACAGACCACAGGGCCCTGCAGTGGCTGCGGTCCTTCAAGGAACCCATGGACCAGCTGGCACGCTGGCAGGAGTTCCTTCAGGATTTTGACTTTGAATGTCAATACCGTCGGGGCCACAAGCATGGCAACGCAGATGCCCTTTCCCGCTTGCCCCACGTCACTGACGCAGACCCCGATATACAGACAGCCGGCGTTAACGCTATTGTCGTGTCGGAGCCAACACGCCACGAATGGGCAACAGCGCAAAAAACGGACTCGGACACGGCCACTATTTACCGCCACATGAGTCTAGGGCTTCCCAAACCTACCGAGCGGGAAATGAGAGGCGCTAGCCAGAGCGCCCGCCTATTGCTCAACCAGTGGCCCTACCTCACCGTAGAGAATGACATATTGTTTTTCCGCGACCCCACTTCCAACCGGCTACGTCCCGTCGTTCCCGGATGCTTAGTAGAGTCCGTACTCACTGACCTCCACACACAGCTCGGGCACAGCGGCCAACGCCGCACGGAACTCGCTGCTCACAGCCGCTTCTGGTGGCCTCAACTACGTTCGGCCGTACAACGCTTCTGTCAGTCCTGCGCCACATGCGCTACGTTCAAACCCCCCTCCCCCTCACCGCGTGCCCCGCTGCAACCTATGACCACTGGCTTTCCGGGAGAGCGTGTCGGCCTGGACATTGTAGGACCCTTTCCGATATCGGTGCGCGGGTTTGAGTACGTATTAGTCATGGTGGACTATTTCACCAAGTGGGTGGAAGCAGTGCCACTCCTCCGCCAGGACGCGGCATCAGTCGCAAATGCCATTAGCCGCACTTGGATTAGCCGTTGGGGCGCCCCCTTGTCATTCCATTCCGACTGCGGCGCTAATTTTCAGTCCCAGCTCCTACAAGACGTCTGCGAGATCCTAGAGATCCGCAAAACCCGAACTACCCCGTACCACCCCGAAGGCAACGGCCTTGTAGAGAGGACCAACCGCACGCTGCACGACCTCTTACTGGCATTCTCACGGGACGGGCACGAGCACGACTGGGACGCACATCTACCTCTGTGCCTGCTAGCTTATCGCGGAACAGTACATTCTTCCACGGGGTTCACACCTCACTACCTCTGGACTGGCCGCGACCTACGCCTCCCGGCCGACCTTCGCTACCCCCTACCCACACCCGACCCGTCAACACTACGCGAGTACGCCACGCACCTCCGAGGGGTCATACGCTCAGCTCATAACGCTGCCCGCGTTGCTTTGGGAGTTGCTACCCAGCACCAAAAAGAGCAGTTTGACCGCCGCACCGCTGGCACCCCACACCAAGTTGGCGACTTGGTGATGCATTACAACCCCGTACCCCCACATGGCAACTCCGCTAAACTCCACCACCCATGGCAAGGACCGTTTACCGTACTCGACGTACTCGCCCCCACCACATTCATGTTACGCGACGCCGTCCACCCTGACTTCCCCTCCTTTACGCACACTTTTCTAAGCTCAAACCTTACCGAGGGCGCCTACCCAATTACACTCCCGATTCCCTACCCGTCATCCCCTAGACCTAGTTCCCCCGGTAGCCATCGAGGTCTCCGTCCCTTCCCCCATCGACCCCACCAGCACTGAGGACAGTGCTGTACCTTAAGAGGGGGGCGATGTAACGACCGATTGTTTTAAACGGATCTTTTTTTACTTCCCGCCCGCCCTTTTTCAGAGTTTGGGTCACGTGGATCGGAGCTGACGCCTGTCGACACGCCCTCCGTTAAGTCCCCTTTTCCTTATCGTTTCCGTATTCCTGAACTGCCGATTCGTTTTCCGTCTCGTTTGTTTCACCATTAACTATCTTTTCCGTGTTTCACGTTTTATCGAACCATAGGATTAAATTGTACTCTCTTAGTTGATTGGTAGTCTGTACCCACTATTTTTACCTTACGTCATAGATCGCATTAAACTTATTTTTCTACCGTGTCACCAACGTTTTACTAATAAACTTTTATATCAGTTCATCCGTCGCCATTATGTCCACACCACCCCTTTCCTTTGCTAGTGTGTATGATGGAGTTACGCGACTTTTAGAGGAGTTTTCTTTAGATACCCATACGAAAGACCGCAAGCCATCACAATCCAACTCAGGTCTTCCCGAGTTTCCCGGAGCTCCTCCTTATTCGGCCGCTACAGCCATTTGTCGGTAAAACTTTTCTCGAATGCTATTGGTGATTTCCAATTCCTAGGTTGGACAAGGCTAATCTTTACTGAACTTCGTGTTTCCCTCGATCGTCGGATGATTGCAAATGACAGAAATGACCTCAACACCGAGAAATTTGACACACAGCTCAGGTATCCAGTCTGGTGTGGGACCGTTCAGCCGGACTGCCTGAATATTGCTGGTTGGCAAGACTAGCGTAACCTGCTGCCTCAATTATTTGTGTACATTCCTGGGTGAGAAGCTTAAACAAGTTAAGGTAGGCCCGTGATCTTAGTTCAAGCCAACAGCGTTGACGGGCGATGTTCAACCTTCCATGCCTATAGCGAGACTGCCTTTACATAAGACATGCTGCGGGTTCTTTCCCTCCCAGCACAGTGCTCCTTCATTAGGGAGTCGGGCCTCGATGGGACACAGCCCCTCGACATTTGAGCAACAATAAGTTCAGTCCATTTCACCGAGGGAAATAGACTTTAGGTCTGAATAACCTATTTTCAACGTATTCAGGGAAACCAAGTGGGTTGAAACTGTTTGATCGGACAAATTGTCCGTGAGTACATGGGCTGAGTTCGATCCCCCACCATTCTTTTTCATTTCGGAGCATAAATATTCCTAGTCTCCTTTTACAGCTTACTATCGGTTGTGACATAACGAAATCTGCGAGGAGAGCATTTTCGTGGTTTGACAAGTCTGACAGAGCAGGAAAGCTTCCACACATCCAGTTTAAATAGGTGACTGCGGTGATCGATCGTGGAAACAAATTCGAAAATTCCTCAAATACCAGGCTGACGTCCAGTCTATTCTAAATACGGAACGTGTATAAGAGATCCGTGTGCATTTATCAATAACTAAAATTTCAGTTCAGTTTATTCGAGGGAAATGAGCCAACGCCATTGATCTCCCTATTTTTCGTGTACAAATGGGGAGAATTTGCAATCCTGTAAAGAAAGTAGTGTCCAGTGGTGATAGACCTTGTTTCAAATTAGTACGTCTGTTTTAAAGGTAACGTAGGCACGTAGTGTTTTGTTGCCGGAGCCTGTGTCTGTCAATGCGTTATTTGAATATCTCCACTGACTGGGACATATCAATTGCCTCGGACAGGTCATTCCATGGTTCCACGACTCCGTCTGCAAGAAAATACTTCTCCGCATCCATTCTTACTTGGGACACACGTAGGTGAAAATGACGCCTGCGGAGGTTGTAATGGCGAGTCGGACGTTGGCCCAGCGGGGACAGCCCACACCACGCATGATACGCAAAGTCTACATCAAGCTCCCGCGCAGTCGCCTAAAACTCAGAGGACGTATACTTAAGATATATAGACGAGTCTCATGTGTCAGTGCTCTTTGATCTACACTAGGTTCGTGGTACGACTCCGAAATCTCTCGTTTAGGCTAAATTCCTGCTGAACACGTGGTCTCCAGGCTTGGATCGCATATGAAGGATTCCCCTTTGCATATAAATGAATCAAAAATGAATAAATTGATTTATTCAGTAGCCACACGGGCACTTTTATTGCAAGTAAACGAAAATTTTCGATTGAATTTCAAAATGAATAGGCAGGCGCTGTACAGTTTTCAGTTAACTCCTATAACATAGGCAGTCTGATATGAAAAACTGCTAGCAAACGGTAAAATCTCCTTCATTTTTTCAGAAAGGCAACTTTTTGTGATTTTATTGTTCCCTAAGGAGGAAAAAGTGTCGCTCATGGGATAACAAATATGTGGGTCGGACAGGATCGTCCTACAGGCGGGAATATATGAGGCTTCAGGATGGTGCTAATCATGGTTAAATTCCTTAACCGACGAAATCTTCGCTGTTGATTCAATCTTCGTATTTTTGGATTGGCAGCAGAAGCAGTTGTCAGAGTAGCGAGGCAGGAGGGATCTAAAACGGTCGGTCGCAGTCCGCTTAGAGTCCAGGCGAGAATGGGATATTTAAGGCTGCGGGAGTCATAAAAGTGCAGGAGATGCTTCCATGTCACTGTCTTTCTGACCGACCAAACTACTATCAGAAGGCGAAAACATATGGCAGGTGGTCGAGATTGGGAGATGGTTTTAAAACCCGCGAAAACCGTTGTTTGCGGAGGGATACAAAAGAGGAGGGCAAATTTTTCCTGCAACTGGGATGCGAGTACGGAGATGTTAAGTGGCGGCAGATCCAGGGTGGGACCGGCATTGGGGTTAGAACTTGAAATCACGAAGACTAGAATGGATTCCAGGCGAGGGTTGAATAGCAGCAAAACGAAGGTGGCCTAGAGCCTGCGCATTAGCATGACCTGGACTTTTCTCTGAGAGACTGGTTAGGGAGGGTGTCACTTTTATGAAGGACACGAATAGTGGACCGTAAAATCAGAAGAATCGGAATGTCTTGTGCCAGATCCTAGAAGGCAAATCCACATGCAATAAGAGGATGTGAGCGGATATCGTAATTTGGTGGCGGTGTCCGAAATTGTTGAGTGTCCTTTCCCAGTGTCATAGAGAAAGTGCTGCGGGAAGGATGAGGAAAATACATCTTTAATCGAGTCAGTATCCAGACAAACGCGCGGCTTTCTCTTAAATGCATGTAGATCATCTGGTGATCTTATATCTATCGGAAGGTTATTCCAAGTATTAGCATACTTGGAAGAGGAGATGAAGGAGCGCATAGAGGCTGAGGGAGCTGGGGGGTATAATCAAGGAGAAATTATGGAGATTGTGTGCCGACTAGCAGAGATAAGAACTTGAGTCTGTGAAAGACTCGAGTCAGCTTAGGTCAATTTGTTAAAAGAATGAGGCTTTCTATCCATACCCAAAAACATCGACAGAATGAATTGTAACGTCAGCAAATCTGAAAATTCAAATATCCTCCTTAAGTTTGGACCAGACGTAAACCGCCGTCCCTGAACATTTGAATGGGGTTGCCCAGCAAGGAGGTATCGGAAGGGATCATCACCCTCACTTGTCCTTTGGCTGAGTAGTCTCAGGACCGCACATTTACCAACGTTACAATTTCGGTTCCACCAAGCAGCCAAGCTGCTGCGTCGGTGAGGACGCTCTTGAAGTGTGCGCCTGTTTGCGTCACATCTGGCGGATATCAGCAAACAAGAAGGTGCCGCAACCTAATTCGTCGACAAAGTCGTTAATCTAAACTAGGAATTGCAACAGCCCTAAGACTAAGCCGCAGGGGATACCACTTAGAATGTAGGAGTCTATTTCGATGCCTCAACGTGCACGGTTTTTGATCTCCCCGTAGGAAAGTCTGCAATCCGTGTCAGCAGCTTTCCCCTTGTTCCAATTTCAGACAGTTTGTAGATTAGGCAATTGTGGAGAATGCTTTCTACCGCCTTTTTTGAATCCATATAGATATCATGGATCCTACCATCCTCTTTTAATGCGCGAGTCCACTGCTCAGTCGAGAGCAATAACATGGAAAGGCATGAGCAGTTGTGTCTGAAGCCGTGTTGGGGCCCCGAGAGTAAGTGGCTCTCATCAAAGAAACTCATTGTTGTTTTCTTAAGCACGGTTTCCATTATTTTACAGCATATGCGGATGAGGTTCACGGGCCGTTATTTGTTAGCGCTAGTTCGAGACAAATCGTTGTATATCAATCAGATATTTGATGTCTCCCAGTGGGTGGCAACCTCTTTAATTCGAATAACTAATGAAAATATGGGGTTGAATTTAGCCGGTATATCGTCAGGACTCGAGGACTTTACTTTTTTCAAATTCTGTAGTTATTTCCACGACAGATACCGGAAAGATTATAGATTTGACAGGGAACCGGCGTTTACAACAGCATAGTCGACTTTTTAAATCCAAAACTCAGCTTCCTCAGTGCATATCGACGTAAAAAAGCGTCACAGGTATTCGGCTTTCTCACCGTTGTCAACGATTTCTACACCATTACCATCCTTCCGTGCTGTTTATATATTGGTTTAGTTTTTCCTGTGTTTAAAGGAAACGGACAATGTCTAAGAGGTATTACGGTAAACCTATTATATTTTCTTCTTCCATTCTGTGATTGGGTCATCGGTTTTTAGCCCACTGCTAGGATAACGGGGTTAAATCTCGGTTTTTTGTTCAGTCTGCCGAATACCTCTGGATTCTTAGACATTCCTTGCCTGTATCATGCATTTTTTCACCGCATATAGTAGATGACGAAGCTCCTCGCGGAGCAATGGTGGCCCAGTTTCCCTGAATATTTCCCACCCTGTACTTCACTTTCTTAACTGTTTATTCAGGACTCCAGTTAGCCAGACAAGGCGACTGATCATTTTTCATATCTTCGCTGAACAGTAGCACCAAATTAGATCGAATGAAGTCGTCCTAAACGATCTCCGGCCGTCCTCTGGATCCCCCTTGACCAAATAGTCCCAATTCATGGACACTAATTCGTTTTCCATCGTGCCCAAACCTGACTTTCGTATATTTTGCTGGTCGTCTGTTTTCTTCGGACTTTGGCGGAAGAACGAATGCACCCACAGTAGCGTAATGTGGTCAGTCTTTCTGAGATGTGCACTGGAACGCACTTCGTCACTGTTAGGAAAGTTTGTTGTAATGACTATGTCCAAGCAATTGGCTGTCTGGTTCACTCCGAATCTTGTTCACGTCTTTGCATGCTGTGCCAGAGGTAGGTCAGTTATGAGGTCCATTAACTGAAGTGAATTGACGCGTCGCCCATTACCGAACATTCCCACCCTATTGCATGCGCGTTGATGTGCATAATATGAGGGGTGAATCATATTTGAAAACGGACTAGAGGGTTTGGGGAAACTGCTAACAGTATGCATAGGCTTAGTTGTTTGTGGTGTCTGTCAAGCTGTGATGTTGGAAAAACTACGCGTCACTCTGTTCACATGCATTTAATACGCTGGTGGGTTGGTGGGCCTTCCAACCGTGATGCCTTCCTTGAACTGAGAAATCGGTTTGGCAACAGGTAAAGATCTCCTAAATTACTATCCTCATCGGCAGGAACATGCTAGTAAGCGATGCGAAAATTAGCTGATCTACAGCAAAACTACCGTTGAAGGGAGCGATCTCGATGTTCCTAACGATCCTCTTGCTGGAGAAGCAGGTTTTGCCTCAATACAATATCAGACCCACGAAAACATGCTAATCGGGTACCTTTACCCCTCAGAATGCAGCACTGATGACACGGGCCTCGGCCATCTAATGAACAATATATGTTAAATCAAAACTGAATATAAGACAACTGCGAGTGACCCAAAGAGCCCAGAAATAAACTCGTTTAAATTATTAGCCCAACCAGGCGCAGTGAATTGTTATCTTCATTTGTCTTTTACAAAAGAACGCAAACAATCAACAAACGAACCATTGTAAAAAAATACTAGACATTATTTTCGAAAACGACATTTGGTCACTCTATACGAACCACGACTGCGTAACCTTTGAAAGTAGTCACGAAGGAATAATATCGGTGCTCCCTCTGAACACAAGACTAGCAGCCGATTTTAATTTAAATCGCATAAAGGGACACATTGAATACTCCTAGTTCAATTAGAAGCTGTGAAACTTCACGGTCCCTCTTATTGATTTATAAACTCATAATCATCTAATCGTAAAAAAGGTTTTAGTGGGATCTTCATTTTCCATTCAGAGCTCTGTAGTAAGTAGTGTCCTTTAAGGTGCCGTTTTGGGTCTCTTTTGTTCTTGCTTTTCATTAATGATGTCTCATCTGCAGTTAAGCATTCTCAATCATTTATTTATGCTGATGATCTCAAATGTGTGTATTCATTCAATAAATCTACAACCCTTCATTGCCTGGAGCAAGTCCATGCTGACTTGCTTGCTTTTTCAGCGTGCAGCTCAAAATGGCTAATGAAAATCTCTCTATCAAAATGTCGTTATGTGTGCTTTGGACCTGATAGGCTACCCCATCCAGAGGTCTTTCAAGGCACACCTATGAGTTAATTTTCCACCATCAAGGATTTAAGTTTAAGCTACACCAATAATCTAAATTTCTCGCCACACTCCAATAGAATTACGACCACAGCTGCGCAGATTTATGGCTTATTTTCTACAATTTCCATCTTCCTGAAATAAAATCAAGACTTCATCGAATGGTTGTACCTCCCATTCTTGAATATTTTTGTCCATTATTTAGTTCAATGAAAGAAGATAGTCTCTCAAAACTTTGAGATGTTCAGAGACATTTTTTAGAAGACCCCTAATCACGGTACACCCACATACTCCTTACTCAGATAGATGCCAGTTGACTAACCTAAACTTTTTATAGACTTGAAGACTGGAAACAGGCTTATGTCTCCTCTTTCGCATTAATCGTAGTTCAAATCATCCTTAGATTTCGGCCCTTATTCCTGTTAGTCGCCATACAATCTTAGTAATTCCCCATACATATACATCCTCCGACTCCCCTCACCTCTAAACGCTCTGTTCCCTTTGCCTTCAGGCATATTTTCCTTCGGAATAACTTTCCAATAGATAGAAGATTATCAGATTATCTACATACTTCTAAGAGGAGGTTGCGCCTTTATCTGAATACTGACTCGATTAAACTTTTATTTTCCTCATCCTTCCCGGACAACTTTCTTTATGACATTGAGAAAGGTCCATCAGCAATTTCGGACGCTACCACCAAATTAGAGCATCCGCTCTCATTTCCTTCTCTATGTGGGGTTTTATTTTCTAGGATTTGTTATCGGGAATTTCGATGTCATCGATTTTCAGTCTATGCATAGTGTCCCTCACGGAGCGCGATGTCCTTCCCAACAAATCCATGCGAAGAAGTAGAGGGGTTACGTTGCCGAACGCGCTCTGACCCGCCTCCGTTTCGCTAATCGCCGACCATCATCAGGAACCCGCTCTGGGATCTGAGATTTCGAACCCTCATTTCCAACCGATGATTTTCTCGGCTCTTGATTTCATCACCCCATTACGACCCCAAGCAGTTGGTTTACGATCGTGGCGGAATCCTCTGTTTTCCTCATTTGCTAGTAACTTGGCCGATTAGCGAAGAGTTCTCAAAGTCGCATTCTCCCCTCCACGCACTGATGACCGCTCCAACATTTAATTTCCCCTTCTCGGCTGGACTCTTAGCAGACTTTGGCCGATCGCGTCTATGTTCCTCTTGGCTCGCCACTTTGAAACGGATAGCCTTGTCAGGTTTGCGAATTCTGTCTTGATGATATCCGTTCTGAATACCATTTGCAATACCATGCGCAGGCCAGTCCTGTCCGAACTGCATACTTACCCACTCATGGGCTACAGTTTTGTTTTCCAAAAAGGTTAATCAATTCATATTCATTCTGTTTTTTCAAAAAATGGAGTTTTTATCGCTGTAAGCTAGCAGTTTTTCGTGGGGCTGATTGAATCCTGTACAGAGAATGTCTACTCTTTCTAAAATTCATTTTAAAATTTATTTTTACTTGCTTCGATAGTGCCCTGATGAGTACTTAATTGAATTATTCACTCAATTGTTTATTTTTATCCAACAAAACTTGACACGGACTCCATGGACGACTATGTCAGGTCATTACACCGGAGCTCATACCTCTAAAACGCTGCCCGTGGAAGCATTTAACCTCTTATACTCCACTCTACTGATAATTCTAAATACCATAATAGACGAAAGATCGGCGTATAAGGAAGGTATCGGAAGGCCCGACTGAACACGAAAGAATTATTTAGCGCCCCAACTGTGGTCATTACGACTTGGCTATCACCTCGCAGTTACTGTCTCTGATATTGGCCCGGGAATAGTAAGTACAGAATTACTTTGGACATTTTAAAATATTTTTTCACGTATCGAAATTTGTCAGGAAACCGACTCAAGCACAATATGTTTATCAGCACAGTTCAACTGACTACGCGGCTGACGCGCGTTCAGTTATAGCCCAAGTAACAACCGCTCCAAATAATTCAAAATCCGAAGTTACCCAAGTCCTTCTAGATCTGCAAACAGTTGAGTCGTTTTTGAATAGACTTTGTGCAATGTGTCAGATTTTGAGTATCTTTTCTCGTTCATTGAGTTTTGAGTACTCATTTTAATTCCTCACATACAATCCGAAGTATTCGTTATAACCTTCAAAGCGAAAATATACGCATTCCTTCATTCCGACGTTTGTGGAGTCTCGACAATCTAACCACAATATTATGACCATCTCCAGTACCTCATCAGGATATAAGTTTTATGAAATTCCCTTCGCATTAAAAGTTTGCGCTCGCTCTATCTACGCTTCCAGTCAACGACCAGCAAAGAGCACCAAAAACATAATTACCGCGAAAAGTGTGAGATACGAGGGTGAGTCTTGTAGTCAGCGCGCCTATATTCAAATCAAAGTAAGACAACATGAGAACGAAATTGCTGAGGCGAGAACAATCAAACAGCACAACTTTGATAACCAGAAGAAAGTTGCCAGCTTTATTGTCAAAAAACGAGAAAAACGCAAAACACGAAAAAATATCGCCTCGGGAGCATATTCAAACACAAGTACCATTGGTAGGGGGCGCTCACCGATCGTTCTTACGGAACTCACTCGTTCCGTTGTGCCTTACGGGCTCTCTCTCGTGTCCAATCAGCAGTCGCACAGTGGCGCATGATATAGGCAGAATGGCGCCACCGACAAAGACAAGGGAGACTGGAATGGCCACTTCTGGCTTATTAGCCGTCGTCAGCCAGTCATACCCAAACCCGAAGTACTATTTTAGGAAGCACAGACGCGGGTAACGGCAACAACAGGGCGATGATAATGAACCCGCCAATAAGACCAGATCTGATTTCCACGCAAGGCGGCCTCTGCGACGCCAAAAATGTCAGATGTCGCAGGGGTCATCTTGCCTACTTTTCTTGCTGAAAGTGTCAGAATTTCTCCTTTTCCAATGGACGATAAACTAGGTCAACCTATCTTCAATTATCTTCCTGTTTTCGCAACCACTCTGAGTGCGCTATGGAGCAAATATTTGAATGCAAACAAAATAGAAAAGGTTTATTATAACGCCTCTTGGGCACTGTTAGTTTCCTCTGAACTCAGAAAAAAAACCCAAAATATACTCATCCCTTTTGGCTGCAGTTTGACTTCATTTGTTTTGGGTGTCTGTCTAACCAATAGATCGCCAATCGAGAGTTTGTTTTAAGTTAAAAAACCTGAGTCCGAAGGCAAAATAATCGCAAAAGTTCTAAAAAAGAACGATAAGTACAATATGCAAATTGAAGTGTACAGTTTAGTAGTTTTTGGGGGCATCAATAATATGTCCTTCATGGAAATTGAGGAACTTTGATATCGGCCTGACCTTGGAATTATCTTCAAGTTGAATAAATTTGGGTGTCTCCAAGTCGTCGGTTGTCAGTCTCTCTGTGTAACGTTCCCGTCTAGTGCAAGTATATAGTCAACGAGGCCCAACAGGATAAGACGGACCTGTCGCTATTTTACTGAAAGACCTATGTACGAAAAGAAACTATGAGAGGAATCCTAATTACAAAAATAAGCAGAATCTTCGGCGATTGTCCACAGGGGCGACTGAGAGTACTGGGATACAACGAAGAAGGTGACAGGGGTTCCTCATCCGAGGACGGCGATCACCACGGGGTTGTCGAAGGTTAATCCTCGCCGAATTTATAGCTTCTCCAGGGGCCGTGGGCGTCGAGGTTGAGTTCACCATTGTTGATTGGTTGAGGGTAGGTCAAGGGTGAAAAGTTAAACAAACTTAGGCCAGGGCTATTTTGCTTAATTTAGGCTTACAATAATTTATTATCTGTATATTTTTTATGAGAAGCCAAATTGCGACCAAGTGCCTGGCATATAAATATGGAAAAGTTCGGCGCGCGCCCCCTAAGGGGAGCGCTTTCTAGAACCTTCTACAAAGATGGCGACAGCACGTGGTCTGACTTTCTAAAACTTCCTACATTGCTCTTCCTCTCGAAAATGGTCTGCTGCCCCCAGCAGGATCTTCTGGTGCAGTAGCAGGTCCACCATCTGGGGCACTTCGACAGTCTCCCCTACCGGATGTCCATCTTTGAACACCTCAGCCGAAGCGTAACCGTCCTCTGGGGGGATCCCTAAATACTGTTCAACTAGTTGGTCGTTATATGAGTAGGACGGGCTGGCCCCCAAATTGGCACGGTCTGTGTCCTCCTCCGTCGATGGGCCTGTCTTTAAGCGATTGAAGTGTACCGTAAACTCTTCCGAATACGGTCTGTCCTGGCTGCGAACGACGCAAGTCCTGTCGGAGAGGGCCTTTCTAATCACGTACGGGCCTATCCATGCTGGGTTAAATTTCTGAGGTACACCCGGCGACGCTGCGAAATTTCGCATTCACACGATGTCTCCCTCTTAATATGGGGTCCCGTGTGATAGGCGATCATAGAATGCCTTTAGACGGCGCTGACCTTCCTGGAGATGCAATCGTGCTTCCTCCGATGCTGTGCGTAGGGTTTTCCGCATATTTGAGGCATACGTGTTTAAGTTCTCCATCGGATGTGTAGGAGGTAGGTGGACATCCTCAGGGAGTTGCATCTCCCTCGCGCACGTCAGGAATAACCGAGTACGTTGTGTAGGGACATTTACCGTGGATCGGCAAGTAAACATGCACGCTGACAAGGATTCGTCTCATGTGGGTGCTGAGTTCCGGTTGAGAAAAGTCCGCAACAGGTTTATCGACGTCCGATTCGTCCTTTCCACTCGGCCGTTGTCTTGTGGGTGGTACCAGGTAGTGCGGGTTTTCTTAATTTTCAGAGCCTTACACAACTCGCGTACGACGGTGTTCTCAAACGGCGTGCCTCGGTCTGAGTGGAGTTGGTCTGGGGCTCCCCAGCGTCAGATCCACCCGTTAAAGATGTCCCGGGCTACTGTAGGGGCAGACGCATCTGGTGGAGGCACTGCCTCAGCCATCTTGGTGAAACAGTCCACCATGACGAGAATGAATCTGTTTCCCCTCGCGGATGGTGCGATCGGGCCAACTAGATCCATCGCTACCCTCTCAATTGGATAGCCTGTCTTGGTTGGTTGGATGGGATATCGGAAGGAGTGGCCGGGGGACTTGAAGCCTAGACAGTGCTCACATGACCGGACAACGTTCCGTATGTCGTTCTTCTGATTCAGCCAATAATAGCGTCGACGAAAGGCCCACTCGGTCTTGTGGATGTGGGGATGCCCTAGTTCTGCATGTATCACTTCAACCACGTCATCCACAATCGAAAGCGGTAGGACGACTCGTTTTGGACATTGCTCATTGTCGCGGTAGACGAGAATGCCGTTCTCAATAAACAATTCGTCCCAGAGGCTGTGCAGGCATCGCGCCTCGTAACTATGATCCGCTAGTTCAGACTTACTGAGAGGCCTGGAGTTGCAAACTTTCCTATTATAGATGGGACAGATATGCGGGTCATCTCGATGGGCCGCGGCCCAGAGTAGACATTGATGGCTTTGCAATGGGATATCGGAGATAGTGATGTCCGTGCATGACGGACACTCCCCGTGGGGACGATGCGGTCTCCTTGAGAGTGCATCGACGTTACCATGCTGGCGACCGGGTCGGAACACGCACTCAAAGTCGTTTTCCGCTAACTTTTCTTGCCACCTCGCGACTTGCCCCTCGGCGTTCTTAAAATTTCGTAACCAAGTCAGAGCACTATGGTCAGTACGTACGATGAACGGCCGGTACTGGAGGTATGGCCGGCATTCTTCCACAAAGTGTGTAAGGGCTAGCATCTCCTTTCGAGTCACGCAATATCTTGGTTCTGCTTTCGTCAACGATCTACTTAAATACTGGATAACGCGCTCTGCACCGTCTGATTGTTGTTGAGGGAGAACCGAGTCGATTGCGGTGTCGCTGACATCGGTATCCAGGATGAACTTCCCCGCATCATTACTAATATCAGGAAGAACTAGGATTGGAGTGGAGCATAGTTTGCCCTTTAGCGTCTGGAAGCTAGTTGTGCAGTCAGCAGTCCACTTAAACTTGATGTTTTTCTGCTTTCTTTTGGGGAGCGGCCCGGGCGATTTGGGCGTAGTCCTTAATAAATCGCCTGTAATAGGAAGCGAGGCCTAGAAAGCTGCGGACCTCCGTCACGTCTCTGGGAGTAGGTCACTCACGGATTTGTGTGACATTTTCGTCGTCAGTCTCTATCCCTGCGGCCGAGACTACATGACCTAAGAACTTCACGCGGGGCTTTGCGAAAACACATTTCGATTGTTTCAGGGTCAAACCTGCCTGTTGGAGACTGTTAAACACAGCCCTGATATTCTTAAACTGGCCATCAAGGTCCTTTTTAAAGACAGTGATATAGTCCATGTAGATTGAACACGAGGTTGGTATTAGCTGTGCAAGGACCTGATTCATCAACCTCTGAAAAGCGCTGGAGCCGTTGGCTTGGCAGAAGGGCATCGTCTCGAAATCGTAGAGACCAGAGGGGACCGCGAATGCACTCTTTTCCCCATCAGAGGGACGCACTTCGACTTGCTGGTAACCGGAAGCTAAATCAAGCGTCAAAAACATAATGTTGCCGGCGAGGGCATCTAAGGTAGTATCTATCCGTGGAAGAGGGGAGGAGTCTTTCTTAAACACAGCGTTGAGCTTCCTTTAGTCAATGCACAATCACACTGAGCCGTCCTTCTTTTTTACAAGTACAACGGGCGATGACCAGGGCGACTGAGAAGGCCTTATGATATTACGGCTTAGCATATCATTGATAAGGGCATCTAGTTCCTTCTGGTAAAATATTGGGAGTCGCCTGGGGGAGCCCTGATGGATCGCGCATTCCCGTGTCGATGAAATACTCTGTCACAACTGGCCAGTAGCTAAGGGGCTATCGCACAGTTCGTTTGCGTTTTGCAGGAGGCTTGCCATAGTTGCTTGGACTAAGAGCTGGAAAAGATAAATATATATCAGGAGTAGGAAACATTCAATGGTAAGTCACAATCAAAGCTGTCAAAATAATATTGAATCATGTATCATATTGTTATTGTGAATGTGACATTATATGAGTAGTGGTCGACTGTTTATTATGATCTAGTAAAGTTGTATACATGTTTAATATGGCGTTAATATAGGCTTACGAACAACTAATACGCAGGGTTTTATCGAAAGGATGTTATTATTAGCGGCTTAGGGGATATTTAATGTCAGGCGACATAGCTGATTGAAACGAGAAAGGGAGGAAAGAAAGAATATCACTATCCGTTCTATGTTTATCAATGCTGTTGTCTTTCATAAATTTGTTCGTTTATAGTGTAATGTTCCGGTATTATTCAAGCGGCTAGTATCATCAGAGCCCTTGTGGACCAAATTCTACATCAAAGAATTGAACTGAAAATGTCCTATCTTATTCAAATTAAATGTGTATTGTTATTTGAAAGATATTTCTTAGTTTTTATTTTAAACTCGATCAGGTTTCGACTGTTTCCGAATAAAACTAAGAAGAGCATTCGAGATAGTGGCATATCTTATGGAGTAGAAATCTGACCGTTGGGACTTTGTGAATTTGGGATGTTTATAATATCTTCGTTAGTTCTGGAGTTTCTCGGGGCGTTTTGGTTTATTAGTAAATGTATTTTGAGAATATGTTGGTCATGGGTGACCGTGAATAGGAAGTTTAGACCATTTTGGAGTCTTCTGATCCAGAGGGGTCGAAGGCCGTATTTATAATATAGTTCTGGATATGAACCCCGGGTGCCATCACTTCTGCACAAAGGTTTAGTAAAACGTCTCTGAATGCCATCTAGTTTCTTTCGGCCGTCTGAGGTCATTATGCCGAAGAAAACTGAGCAATAATCTAGGAGGGGTAAAACGCTCGCTCAACATTCTTCGTAACATGCTACTTATTCGAAAACTATGAATTAAGTACTCGAATAATTCTGCATACCTCGTCTAAAATTCTAAAATTAATGTAAAAGTTATTCTTACTTGCTATGATAGGACCCCCACTGGTCTTGAATAAAACTTATTAGTATTATTACATTTTGAAAAGCCGTATTCTTATTGCATTTAAGGTGAAATTTTTACATATGAATCCATATAGACGAGTGGCCTTCGATTATATTTGTTGGATGTGTGGAGATGAGTCAAGTGTATTTGTATAGCTGAGACCTAAGTCTTTTATCGATCGGACTCTCAGCATCAAGAGTAACCGAATTCCATAAGGGATTAACTACGTCTGACGTGGAGAGGCCGCAGATGATGAAGGAAATGACCTATTTAAATCGACCATAGGTGTCATAATGTCGGTGTTGGTTTCCGACATTTTCCATTTGTCTAGTCTTCGCTGCATTGATGTGATGTTCGGCGAAACTGACCAACACCGTTTACGCAGAATCCTTCAATTACCTCCTTCCTCGACACCATGAAGTCGACTTCTCTCAAGGAAAAAAAGGGTAACTAGTACTGGCGAATTACGGCTGAGCGAACGCAGTCGTTTAGCTCTAGCGATACTGAAACTCAAGCCACAATTATTCAGAAACAAATGCGCTCCCTCTATAGCAATTAGATGAATCGGAATATTTCGCAGTATAAACTTATGCTTGCGTTTCATTCTCTCCTCAGTTTCGGAGCTTATTACCGCAAAACGTTTTCAGGTCTGTTGCTTATATCAGCATATATCAACTGATCAAGTATTTCGTCGGGTGCTGTTCTGTCAGAACTAGCAGAGGCGTAGCTTTGTACTCAAGAGGTCCTATATGGACTAATGGAAATTTTTATTTAACCATAGCCTGAGAAGGCAGCGAACACACACTGGCACCTGCTGTGTCTCCGGCCACGATTTCAGCACTCAGAGACGGCCTGAGGCCACGAGCTTACGTCCTTTAGCGCATGTTCTTTGGGGCATTACAGGTTACTAGATAGGTTTTCGGTTGCAGTACAAGGATAGAAAAGTTTCTAACGTACAGAAAAGCGCACAGAATAGCAAATACTACTGTTAGTTAAAAGAAGAAGAGGCGTTCACAGAAAGGGGTTTATCAGAGGTCCGACGTTTCGAGTAGTTGTTTCGTCCACCTATCTTCAGAGATTGGATAGTCCTGCGCACAGCTCCCCTTTTATGGTGAGCTTTGTTCAATGCGTGACCCGCCAGTGCCGCCTGTGTGGCTGCATTCAACCCGTATGTCACCGTGACCTGAATCACCCCCATCGGCCGCGGAGATGACTGACGGTCCCGATTGTCCAGCGCCGTGACTGCCTCATATTCTTTTTATATGCCACCTGGGAATCGCATTTTCACTTCTATTACCTACTGTTGGTTTATTGCAAAACTAGAAAGGGATGGTTTGGCACGGTGTCGCTAAGAAGGCGATTCACAAAATACGGCTACTTTACCAGATTGTCTAACAAGACTGGGGAAATTATACCCGGCAATAAAGAATTACTTTTAAGAAGGACTCAAAAAATAGGCATTAACTGCCTAGGAATACCAAAGCATAGGCATTGCTTCATTTATCTTCTTTTAATTTGCGTCCCTTACTTGTTGGGCAGGCGCCAACAATGCCAATGTTCTCCAATCCACCTTTTACCCAGTGTCCAGTGTGTGATTGGCCATCTGGGATAGATGTTCGCATATCTTCACCTCGAGCTGGTGTTCATGTGCACTGAATCTGCCCTATAGCAGTGTTACCTGTGTATTTCCAGTAAGCAAGTCTACAGTCAAAACAGAGGTTGATGGACAACTCCCATTACTGGATGTCCTCATACGTCTAAAAACTGATGGATCACTTCGCACATCAGTTTACTGCAAAGAGGCATAGTCATAGGTCATCCAACATTTTGAGAGTAACCACCCTGTCTTTCAAAAACGGAGTACAATCAACAAGCTTCTAGAACGAGCCAAAACACACTGCTGTGACGAAACATGGCATCTAACAGAAATAAAATACCTCTGTAAACTGTTCTCCCAAAATGGGTACTTGCATGACATTATAAGTCAATTCAAGAGGTACCAGTAGTTCAAGCTAAAAGGCATTCCCAATACTACGGCCACTGGGGCACTAAAACTAACCACCTGGCCAACTCATGCATATGTGGAAAATGTTTCTGAACTAATCAAAAAGAACTAAAAAACACCAGATACCCGTAGCATACCAGTGGACAACTACCTTACGCGCACAGCTTGTACACCCTAAGGATAGTGTTGGCTTCCTCGAAAAAGGGTTTTGTCTACGAAATCCAACGTCCCATGTGTGATGGCGTCTATTGTAGCTAGACTGCGCAATTCGTTTAAATCGAATGCATGAACATCAGTAAGCAGTGAAGAGATGCGACCATCCATCCCAGATGGCCATGCACACATCGGACACTGGGCAAAATTTGGATTGGAGAAAACTAATATTATTGGCGCCTGCTCAATAAGGAAAGGCCGCGTATTCCTGGAAACAATGCACTCAAATGAGGCATTAATCAACCGGCATGCCGATCTAGAAGCCACATCCGAAATTGGTTAGCACAACTATAAACTGGCTCAGCCAATCTCAAGTAGGTGAATATTGTAATTAACATGCATTGGCACACATTTTAACCAACCATGGAACCCTTTGTTAGATTCAGTTCAGAAGTCAATTTTTGTACACACCCGTAGTTTGAAGAAGAGCTGCGGAACCAGTCAGTATAAGTTGCACGGAAAATTTACAATTTCTCAAAGAATTCCATTTTCCTAATTAAATTTCTTGGGACGCCTGTTTATCAGTCCCTACTTACGGGTACATACATTTTTCTATAAGTAGGCCTGTAATATACTGAATTATATTGAGTTACAAAAATGGATGTGGTAGGCAAACAGAATAACTAAGAGACACCAAAATAAGCGTAAGTGGTGTTGTTACGCCCAACCGTAAATATGGCCTATCCGTTTTTGAATGCGTTGCATCGAAATGGCACTTCATATGTTTTTGTCGTGTACTTAATTATTTAGTTTGCATTTCGTGATATTTCTGGATTCTGCATATAATTCCCAGGGAATTATGCGGCTCTGATTTCTCGTGTAGGGTAAACAGCAAGTAAACTACAAAGAATAATAAATACTCAACTCTAAGTGAGGGATGCTGCGTTTCTTACAAGAAAAACAACGATATCAAAAGGAGTATAAGAAAAACGATAAAAGGTAAATAATCGTACAGACTCACGAAAAATAAAGCCTTCTCCAGAATGGTTGGCCGTAGGGTGAGGGTTCTGGGTAAAATCCCGAGACGAAGTTAGTTAATGAGGCTTGTCGCTCAGGTGAATTTACGTCCAGTTAAATATCGCCAAGAGATATAAACGTTTCGTGTCGATTGACTAAAAGCGATTGAGGCGAAAGAATGCAATCAAAGAGACAATGACATCAAACAACAGACGGACACAAAAGTCACGCTTTATCTCAAGCCGAAACCAAGTGTATGCATTTTAGCCAATTCAAACAACCGTATAGAAACGTTCAGGTGTACATGAAAGTTTAGAGTGAAAAATCGAAAATGTGCGTAAACCTACAGAAGGCGCGCAGCTCAATTTCAAAGATAAGTGAAGCTCTGCATTTATCTGGATATTCTTAAGTAAATATTGCCTGTTTTTTTACTTGAGTCCCTTTTAAAAGTCGCCTTTCAATATAAGGTAAAATTTTTTCCCGGTTTTGTTTGACAGTCTGGCAAAATAGTCGTATTTTGTAAAAAATCCATTGTAGTGAATCCTTTTCCTACTACCGCTTTCTAGTTTTTGTAGTTAAAATACAGTAATACTTGCTATTCAGTGCGCTTTTCCGTACGTTGGCAACGTTTTGATCCTTCTTCTGTAACGAAAAACTTTTTTTTGTCTGTAATGCCCCGCAGAGCCCGTGCTAAAAGGCGAAAGCTTGCGGCCTCCCCACCGTCTCTGGGTGCTAAAATCGTGACTGAAGACATAGCAGGCGCCACCGTATGTTCTTCGCCGTCTGCAGATCTGATTAACTCACAAATCCCTTTAGTACATGTAGAACCTCTCGACCCTTCAGTCGTCCAAAAATACGCCTCTGCTAGTCGTAGCAGGCCATCAGCCGGCGAAATAATCGATCAGCTGATTTATGGAGACATAAACAGCACTTCTGAAAAAGTGCTTGTGCAAACTTTTAAACTTATTGGGGTAGTAAGTTCGGAAACTGAGGAACGAATTAAACGCAAGCATAATTTCGTACTGCGAAACATTCCGAGCCACTTATCTGCTATGGAGGGAGCGCATTTGTTCCTTCAAAGTTGTGGCTTGAGTTTCAGTGCCGCACAAGCAAAGCGACTTCGCTCCATAGGGAATTCGACTACTTTTAGTGCTGAGCTCTTTAAACACACCATCACGCCTGGTATATACAAACCACTATCGACTCCTCCAGCAACCCCTAGTAAGCCTAAGCATGTGTCTAAGTCAAAGGCAAATCCAATTGTTGTCTCAGCCACTCGGACACCCAATAAACCCAGCACCATTATAAAATCTTTTCCTCCACAATCGGCTAACAGTGCCTCAAATACCCCGACTCAAAACGTAGCGGGTTCGCAACTGCCCCCCAGCCCTCATATTGATGTATTTAGGCCGAAAATGCCGATTTTTCCGCCGTTTAATAAAACTCTTGCTCCAATGGAAACAATGCGTCCCCCACCCCCTAACTTGTTTCCTCCACGGCCGTTTTACCAATTTATTCCTCATGATAATGTCCATACTGGATCAGTTAACTCATCCGATCCTTAGTTTCGTTCCGGCGGGAATACGTTGCAGTATCTGCCCCGCGGATTTCCAGCTGAAAATAAGTTAACTAACAATAGTTATCAGTTTACCTGCCCGTCATTCCCTTCCCCAAAACCTACCCCTTTTTATCCACGTCAGAATTTTTTGATGCCATAAAATTTTTTGCAGAACCGGATGGTTGCATCCGGACCGTTTGCTCCGTGGGCGACCCAGAACTGGACGATGTAGCCCACCTCCCTCAAAAACTAACAGCCTTTCCCTTCAAACTTTTTGTTTTAAATGCCAGATCCTTGCTTAATAAGATGCCTTTGCTTCAGACTCAGGCGTTCGTCCATTGTCCTGATATTGTTTTAGTAACTGAGACGTGGGCATCAGCCTCAGTAGCTGACTCCGAACTCTCTATTCTAGGCTACAATTGCATTCGAAATGATCGCCAAGATAGCCGTGGTGGGGGCATATGCGTCTACGTTAAGCAAACTCTTACATTTTTGCCGTTGGACCTCCCGCACTTTTCCGCAGTAGAAGGCAGCTGCTGGCTCCAGGTTGCACTAAAAAATAAGTTCTCCTTACTCATTGGCTGCGTCTATCGCCCCCCCCCCCCCAACGCCAATGACAATTTTGATCGTTTACTCTCACAGGCATTTCATGCTGCGGCCGACTCAAGCTTTAAGTATCAACTGGTTGCGGGTGACTTTAATCTCCCTGAAGTCCGCTGGTCTCCGCCTTCAGGCCCCAGAAGTTTCGATGACTTTCTTGAGGCTGTGGATGTTGAGATGTGCAATCAGGTTGTCGATTTTGCCACCCGAGGTTCAAGTATACTTGACCTAATTTTCTGTAGAGGCTGCTTGCCATCGTCAGTGTCATCTCTAGGCCCACTCGGGGACTCAGACCATGACATAGTTGTTTCAACGTTGGAATTCGAGGCTGACGAAATGTCGTCCCAAAAGTATAACTTTTTCCGCGATTTCCGATCAACTCGCTCAACCAAATTATTAACACACCTTAATTCCTACGACTGGACTGAGTTCTTCCTTAGTTCGGATGTAAATGTTTGTACTGCAAAACTGTACGAAATTTTGGATCCGCATATTTCTCGTTTTGTCCCCCGTAAGAAAATTATTAATGTTGGGGATGAGGTTTTCCTACCCTTACCCTTTCGTCGCAGATTGCGCAGGCTTTATCGTCGTTTCCATCTGCAGAATGATGTTTCTGTTCTGCCCTTGATTTGTGATATTTTTGATCGAGCTAAGAGATTGTCTGAAGAAAAACAGCTAGCCGAAGAGGTCCAGTTTACCGAAGACCATTCGTTAAATGTCTCGAAACTTTTCTCTAGAAAAATACGAACTCAGAGGAAGACGCAGTATCCCATCCTTCGAGACGATCTCGGAAATCCCATAGTTGATGCCCAGTAAACCGCGGATAGCTTCAATGATTTTCTCTCCAAAACGTTTATTGAAGACTCGACCATTCCGATTCCGACCATCCAGTCATTGACCGGGGCAGTTCTAGAAACTAGAACTTTCACTCTGTGGGATGTGACTGTTGCGATTCGGCGTTTTCGTCAATCTTATAGTCCAGGAACTGATGGTGTCCCAGTAAGCATTTTAAAAGCCGATGCAAACACGATCTTCCCATCCCTCTTATGCAAGATATTTAATCTCGCCCTTGAAAGTGAAACTTATCCTACCTTGTGGAAGGAATCACACATTTTGCCCATTCCTAAGCACGCCAAATCTACATCATTTGATGACTTTCGGCCAATAAACACCCTCCCCGCAGTTTCGAAGATCTTAGAGACATTGATCAAGGATAAGATGATGTGTCACTTAACAGTGAATAACTTACTGAGTGCTGCTCAGCATGGATTCCTCAAAGCTCGATCTTGTGACACCTGTCAACTCTCTTTCTTTGACTATGTTTTCCGATCTAGGGACCATGGTTTTGCTCTTTACACAGTATATTTCGATTTCACTAAGGCTTTTGACCGTGTTGACTATGCTCTTCTTCTCTTGAAACTGTCCTCTTTCGGAATAGGTGACAAACTTTTGAATTTTATATCCTCTTATTTGGGCACTCGCACACAACGAGTTAAGATTTCCAATACCATCTCCAACCCCACACGTGTGAGGAGTGGAGTCATTCAGGGAAGTGTACTCGGCCCGCTTTTATTTTGCCTTTTCGTTAATGATGTACCCGATTTATTTAAGAATGGTAGGCCTTTCATGTATGCCGATGATCTTAAAGTTGCATATTGATATAAGCCGGCAGATCATGACATCGTGCTTGAGCTCCTAAAGAGCGATCTACAGGCTTTCGCCCAGTGGTGCCGCACATGGCGCCTTTCTCTTTCTTGGCATAAGTGCTCAGTCATGGTGGTTGGCGACAACCGCCAACCTCAAATAAGTATTAAAGGTCACGTCATAAATGTGCCAGGGGGTATTAAGGATTTGGGCGTATCATACTCCAAGAGTCTCAATCTCTCGGAGCACTGTGCCTTGATAGTCTCCAAAGCACGTAGAACGACCGGGTTTATCCTCCGAAATTTTAATACTAGGGACATTAGAATGCGCCTTTTCAACATGTACGTTAGACCCGGTCTGGAATACTGTTCGTTTTCATTTAGC
Organism: Spirometra erinaceieuropaei; assembly: GCA_902702965.1. NCBI lineage: Eukaryota > Metazoa > Platyhelminthes > Cestoda > Diphyllobothriidea > Diphyllobothriidae > Spirometra > Spirometra erinaceieuropaei. The sequence goes on from CACRXP010000141.1 coordinate 160,868, forward strand.
CTCATACGTGCTTCTGAGCGAAAGAAAATAGAATCCGTTCAACGCTTTTTAACCAAGAGAATTTCAACCCCGGAACACCGACATTTGTCTTACCAAGAACGTTGTCGGCTTACAGGCCTCGATCCTTTATGGTTCCGTAGATTACAAAAGGGACTATTTTTCCTATTTAAACTCTTATATAATCACACATTTAACCCACTCACATCTTTAAAACATCATATCCACCCACGACGTAACAGTCACCGTGAGGTCTTTTTATTTCTTCCTCTGGCACGTACTGTTAAATATCGTCGGTTCTTTTCTGTAAATGCAATTGCTATTTGGAATAAACTACCCATGAGTGTGAAAACTCTGCAAAATTATCCTTTATTTAAGAGAAATATTACTCGATTTTTGTATTCAGAAAGGCTCCCACAAATTTTGGATGCTGAAAACTCTGATCGACTTTACCGTAGCGATGGCGTTTGTGGTCTCTGAACACTATGGCCGGTCTCACCAGCTGTTCCTCAACGCCTCTACTTTGACTATCCCCATCTTCATGAAAGGAATTTGACGTCCGATAATCTCCGATACCGTGCAACCTCCCCCCTTCTTGACGGTCGATATTCTACCACCGCCGGCAGTTTTTTTCTCCTGAGCCCTCCAAACCATAACAACCACCATCAACTATATTTTTATCCCTTTAGCTCAGGAGTTTTTTTCACTGTTGGTCGGATTTGTGTTTAATCGCTTCCCATGACAATGCCTGTAAAGTGGCATTAAATAAAATTTATATAATTTTATAATTTATATAAAATCCCCCATTAGAGCGTTTGTTGTACAAAAGAACGATCGATAAAAAAATGCCAAAATGCCACGCCAAAATGTCTTTGAGTTGGACAGGAAAATGGATATGTCTACCAGAACGAGATGAGACGCGTGGCGCAATGATAGGGGAATCAGGATGTGTGGGTAGGGTGGTCGAGTGTGGTGGTTGAGTGGAGGGGACCGAAACGGGTGGATCGGGTGAGGACGGTGCAGAGGAAGTCGGTGGCACAATTGACAGCGGGATGCACTCAAGATAGGCTGGATTAATTATGTCAATAGAGACTGTGTCAGTTTTGTCGGCCTTCTGGATGACGTAATACTTGTCCATCCTCTGGAGAACCTTATATGGGCCATCATACGGGAAACAAAGAGACTTGCGAACCGCGTCCTGCCGGACGAAAACAACTGGAGCAGATTTAAGGTTCTCATGCACAAACACACGTTTGGACGTCAGAGGAGTGGGGGTTGGATGTAGGTGAGCCATGCGTTGTTTCAACCGCTGTACGAAGGTGCTCGGGTTGTTGGTGGTAGTCGTGGAAGACTGCACAAATTCGCCGGGCAGACGGAGGGGTGTACCGTACACAAGTTCGGCGGCAGTGCATTGGATGTCCTCCTTGACAGAAGATCGGATGCCCAAAAGCGCAAGAGGGAGATAGACACTCCAAGTAGCTGATTGTGTTTGGGACATCAGTGCCGACCTGAGTTGACGGTGTAGACGCTTCACGAGGCCGTTGGAGGGAAGGTGGTATACCGTGGTTGTGATGCGCGCACACCCGAACAGTCTAATGAACTCACGGAAGAGGCTAGATTGAAATTGACTCCCGCGGTCAGTAGTAAGTGTGGCTGGCACACCAAAAGTTGAAATCCAGTGAGTCAGAAAAACCATGGCGATATTTTCTGCCGAGATATCCGAGATGGCAACGGCAATCGGCGATCGTGTGAAACGGTCAACCGCTGTCAGTATATGCGTGTAGCCGCGTGAAGGGGGTAGCGGACCAACTAAATCCAAGTGGACGTGGTGGAATCGAACATCTGGGACGGCGAATGTACTTGGTGGAGAAAATGTGTGGCGGTGTACTTTATTTTTCTGGCAGGCTAAACACTGCCTAGTCCAAAGACCGATGCCAGAGTTCATCTTCGGCCAGATAAAACGAGCGGCGATTAGCTTACGAGAAGCGCGGATGCCAGGATGTGACAGGGAATGGCTGCAACTTGTTATTCACCTGTTGATGCAGGACTGTGCCGACAGCACTGTTGGAAGCGTCAGTGGTCAAGATCAGCTGTGCGTGAGGGTCGGAACTTAGATGGCGAAGCAAAGTGGCATCAGCAAGAGCTTTCTTAGCTGCCTCAAAGGCTGAGTGAGCTGCTGGAGAAAGTTCGATCGGCCCTGCTTTAGACTTCAGAAGGTCATTTAAGGGAGCTAGGGTCGCTGCACAGTGAGGAATAAAACGTCGATAATAGTTGAGAAGGCCTATGAAACGTCTCAATTGAGTTAGAGTCTTGGGGACAGGGAACGACAGGATGCTCTGCACCTTCTCTAGCAGCTGTGTGATTCCATGCTGATCGACGTGGTGGCCAAGGAAATTTAGAGAAGAGACGTCAAAGATACATTTGCCAATGTTTAATTGCAGACCATGTTGCTGGAAACGTTGAAATATCTGACGTAAGTGCGAGGCATGTTCCTCTGCCGAAGAACTTGCGACGAATATGTCGTCAATATAGACATAAGTGAATGAGACACCCCGCAAGACCTCATCGACGAAGCGTTGGAAGGATTGGGCCGCGTTGCGCAAACCAAAATACATGCGAGGAAATTCGAACAGGCCGAAAGGCGTTGTGACGACGGTCTTGGGGATGTCTTCTTCCTCGACAGGAATCTGATGGTATGCTCTCACAAGGTCTATTTTGGAAAAAAATGTTTTTCCAGCTAGCGTGTGAGGAAAATCATGCATATGAGGAATAGGGTATCGGTCGGGAACAGTGGCTCTGTTGAGAGCACGATAGTCGCCGCATGGTCTCCAATCATCAGTCGATTTCTTGGGTACCATGTGGAGGGGAGAAGCCCATGGGCTGGAGGAAGGACGAATAATTCCAACATTCATAACATGCTCAAATTCATTCCTTGTTATCTGACGTTTTTCGGGGTGAAGACGGCGAGGATGAGCGTTGCTCAGATCTTCCTTCAAAGATCATCAGCAAAGTCCCACCAAGTCATTCCGCCTTTGCCTAGTACTAACGATGTCTTCATTACAGAGGAGTCAGGCAAAGCAGACATTTTAAATTCGTTCTTTGCCAAACATTTCACTATTGAAACTGACCCAATCCCTTTAATTCCTTCGTTGTCTGATGCTTCTCATAGCATCATTAATTTTTCTCCTGAATGTATTCAAAAACTGATAAGCCATCTACCCAAATCTCACTCAGTAGGTACGGACAATATCCCAAACTCTTTTATAAAACAGCTAAGAGATTTTCCTCCTCTGCTTAGCAAAATATTTTCAGTATTTCTCGTAAATGGCTTCTTCCCTGACTATTGGAAAACTTCTATTATTATTCCAGTATTTAAGTCTGGCTGTCGTTCTGACGTACAGAACTATCGAGGTGTCCATAAAACACCCTCTCTCGCCAAAATCTTTGAAAAAATGATCGCCGTAAAAATTACCGACTTTTGCATAGCCAATCCAGTTATTACCCCATCCCAGCATGGTTTCTTACCAGATCGCTCTTGTGAAACATGTCATCTGTCCTTTCTCAATCTACTTACCTCTCTTCGTAATGACCATCTATCTGTTGTCGTTATTTATTTTGGTCTTAGTAAAGCCTTTGATAAAGTACCACATAAAAGACTCTTGGTTAAATTGGAAGCCATGGGAATTCGCAGTCCACTAATAGACTTTCTCAGGTCATACCTGTCTAATCGTAAACAAAAGGTTTTGGTGGGATCTTCACTTTCCAGTGAAAGCCCTATTGTAAGTGGTGTCCTACAAGGCACCGTTTTAGGTCCTCTTTTGTTCTTGCTTTACATTAATGATATCTCGGCAGCAGTTAAACATTCTCAATCATTTATTTATGCCGATGATCTCAAATGTGTATATTCTTTCAAAAAATCTACGAGCCTTCATTGCCTGGAGCAAATCCATGCTGACTTGCATGATCTCTCAGCTTGGAGCTCAAAATGGCTAATGGAATTCTCTCCGTCTAAGTGTCGCTATATATGTTCTGGACCTGATAGGCTACCCCAACCAGTGGTCTTTCAAGGCACACCTATGACTGAATGTACCACCATCAAGGATTTAGGTTTAAGCTACACTAGTAATCTTGATCTCTCGCCACACGATGACAGAATTACAGCCAAAGCTGCCCAGATTTGTGGCTTTATTTCTCACAATTTCTATCTTCCCGAAATTAAATTAAGTCTCTATCGTATGTTTGTACTTCCCATTCTCGAATATTGTTGCCCATTCTTTGGTTTTATGAATGAAGCTAGTCGCTTAAAAATTGAAAATGTTCAGAGACGTTTTTCCAAAAAACTTTTAGATAAGGAACATCCCAATATCTCCTACTCAGATAGATGCCAGCCAATTAACCTAAAATTTTTATGGGTTCGAAGACTAGAAGCAGGCTTCTGTCTCCTCTTTCGCATTAATCATAGTTCAAATTTTCCTCGGATTTCAGCACTCCCCCCTAGTAGTCCCCCATACAATCTACGCAACTCGTCCTTGATTATACCTCCTCCAGCGTCCTCCACCTCTAAGCGCCCCCTTCTTTTCGCTTCCAGATATACTTTCCTCTGGAATAACCTTCCAATAAATATAAGATCTTCGGAAAATCGACACACCTTTAAGAGAAGGCTACGTCTTTATCTGAATACTGACTCGATTAAACTTTTAGTTTCCTCATCCTTCCCAGACAACTTTTTCTATGACACTGAGAAAGGGCCACCGGGAATTTAGTATGCCGCCATTAAATCTCCGTATCTGTTTACATTTCCTTCCTTTGTGAGTATTCTCGCTTCCTAAGACCCCTCACCAGAAATGTTAATTTTCCCAATTTTTCTGTTCATGCATCGTGCCCTCACAGAATGCGCTCCATCGATGCTCTTGGTGAAACCTACTGTATTCGCCATATACTAGTAGTCTGGTCGCATCTCCCTTGCCCCATCCTCCGATGGACTCGGATTAATGTAACCGACCGCATCTGGGTTCCTATCACCTCGAGACTGGTTTTCATCGTGCCCTCACAGAATGCGCTCCATCGACGCTCTTGGCGAAGCCTTCTGTATTCGCCATGTACTAGTAGCCTGGTCGCATCTCCCTTGCCCCATCCTCGGATGGACTCGGTTGAATGTAACTGACCGCATCTAAGTTCCTATCACCTCGAGACTGGTTTTAAATTTCGCCACTTATTTGCCTTATTCAAGACCACATACAGGCCAGTCATGACCGACCCGCCTACTTACCCCTTCATGAAATCCGTTATACAATGCCATATACAGCTGACATTTATTTCGGCCCTGTTGATATCCGACTGTAATCCATTCTATACCGCCACATGCAGGCCAGTCCTGCCCGCATTTTTCTGTTTCTATTTTTTTCGAGGGGTTTTTTTTCTCCTGTAAAACTAATCCAATCATTTTTAAATCTTTGTCTGGAGTTTTTTTTCACCCCTCGCTTAACGGACTTCTAATCTCAAAAACTATGTCTTGCACTTTGTACAGATTTTGCCTACCTCGTCTAAAATTCGCATGTAAATTTATTTTTACTTGCTTTGATGGGACCCCGACGGGTCTTTAATAAAAATAATTAAATTAAATTAAATTAAGTAAACAGGTTGCCTAGTGGTTATGATGTACTGTTTAACCGTATGCTGAACCTCTTCGGTGAACTGACAGGGCCTAGTGAGGGACGGATAGTCCTCAAAATGTCAGCGAAAGGCGAGCTTGGTACGGTCAACTCCATGTTAGCCGAGGGTTCAGAAGCTGCAATGCCAACGGCAAAGAGTGTGGTTGTGGTGTCGACAAGTTTTTGATGCTTGAGGTCGACTGCAAGGCCAAAATGATTCAGGAAATGTGCCTCAATAATAGGAGATTTAACGTCGGCCTGCAGAAAAACCCACTGGAAACGTCGCCGAAGACTGATGTCAAGTGTGAGCGACCGTTGGCCGTAAGTGTTGATGGTGGTGCTATTGACAGCCTGCAATGAAAACTGCGAAGGCTTGAGATGGTGACGCCTTGGAGGCGGGATGACACTGATCTCGGCACCAGTATAGACAAGGAAACGGAGGCCACTCGACTTGTCACTGATATAAAAGAGGCGACTGGGTCGTGACTGACCAGCGGCAGCTGTCGCCGTTACTGGCTGGCGCGGTCGTTGCCCTGTGGTGAAGCCTGCATTTATGTGCAGGGAGGAATGCACTTGCGTGCTTTCCGACCGTAAATACGATGATACCAGCACAGAGATGTAGAGGGATGTTCACGAGATCTAGAACGACGGCGCGAGGGTGACTGGTTTCTGGCCGACTGTAAGCTATTTATAGCAGTGCACATTGTGCTCACCTGTGTGCACAAAAGACGTACAGTTCATTTAGGTCGTCATAGTCGCCTCGTTGAGGACTGTTCGGCTGTCTTGATGGACCTGATGGCGTGGTGGCTCTGCGTGATGAGCAACGACAGACTGACCGCTCCACATGAGAAGTGTCGCGTTCTGGTTAAGGAGTGCCTTCTGGACAGGAAATGGCTACTCTATCAGATCTGTTGGGGATCGAAGTCAGTTGAATATTGGCGCATGTCGCGCAGACTGGGTAACATTCACTGATCCTGTCGGCATGATTGGCCATTTTGTCAAGAGAGATGCGAATGTCCAGCATAGACAAAACCTGCTGCATGGGAACCGGCAATTTATCCAACCAGATTTGTCGAAAGATGTGGTCGTCCATATGACTAACAGCCAGCAATGAACGCATGTGGCGCATCAGCTGCGAAAGAGTTTGATCACCCAGTTCTACCTGTGTGAATAACTCCCGTAGCATCCGATTGGCCGACTTCGCACTCTCTGGATAACGGCATTCTTTAACTGGGTGTACGGGTCGTTGGCACGAATGGGATCAAGGAGGTCGTTGAAATCGACGACGACGTCGAATGAAAAACTTTGAACCACGTACGAGTATTGGGTACGTTCGCTAGTAATGCGGCTCGTTGAGAGTATCGCCTCTATTCGACGGAACCAAACCCCGGGGTTGCTCGGTGTAAAAGGGGAAAGTTTAAAGGAGACGGTACTGACGTCGGGAGGGTCCGTTTTAGGTTCGGTATCGGTCGTAGTAAAAAAGAGTCTGCGTAGATATAGAAAAACCGGTTCACCACTTTTGTAGTGTAAACAGCAAGTAAACTACAAAGAATAATAAATACTCAACTCTAAGTGAGGGATGCTGCGTTTCTTACAAGAAAAACAACGATATCAAAAGGAGTATAAGAAAAACGATAAAAGGTAAATAATCGTACAGACTCACGAAAAATAAAGCCTTCTCCAGAATGGTTGGCCGTAGGGTGAGGGTTCTGGGTAAAATCCCGAGACGAAGTTAGTTAATGGGGCTTGTCGCTCAGGTGAATTTACGTCCAGTTAAATATCGCCAAGAGATATAAACGTTTCGTGTCGATTGACTAAAAGCGATTGAGGCGAAAGAATGCAATCAAAGAGACAATGACATCAAACAGCAGACGGACAAAAAAGTCACGCTTTATCTCAAGCCGAAACCAAGTGTATGCATTTTAGCCAATTTAAACAACCGTACAGAAACGTTCAGGTGTACAAGAAAATGTAGAGTGGAAAATCGAAAATGTGTGTAAACCTACACTAGTCAACTCCAATACTTTACTCTCGACGAACTTATATTCGGTATCAGACTGAAATATTTTACGGAGCTGCCTGACATTATTGGACCTTTTGTTCGCTATCCAGTAGGTATCTGAGTTTGGTGCGCAGTTGTAATCCCTGTTGCCTAATCCTATATGTTGACCCGACTAGTTGTACCTGCGAGGTCGTCCTCCGCCTCTGAGTTGATTTGTGTTATTGGAGACTTTCGTGGCTAATATTCCGGCTCTAACCGTCCATTGTTACCGACTTTCTCTGTGCAATGTGGTAACCAGTCCGGACGAAATGGTTTGCTAAACTATTTCCGTAACTATTATGCAATTGGACTTCCTTCCTCAAACTTTAACTCAGTGAACTGAATTTTCTACTTTCGATGGCCGTGAGTGAATTCAGTTAGCTCATAGGTCAATTCAAGGCTGCACCTTACAGCTGAATGCTCTGCAAGCGTGATGGCCGTGAACGCAGGTCCCCGGGCCGTTCACCTTGTCGTAGATTCTGTCGGCTTTATAGAACGTGCCGATTTAAAGGTTTGGTTGTTCTTTTCCTATTTCACCCTTTCTAGACCTATGGTGTAACGGTTCACACAGTTGCGTCTGTTATAGCCGAACTCAGAGATAAGCGGACTCGGGAGTACGTCGCTGCGCTGCCATTCCCAATTTCAGTTGAAGTCCCTCAGCCAGAATCCGTGAAATGGGGTAAAAATTGACGGAGTTTAATTTGGGACTTAAGCTTGTGAAGTTTCGAAAAAAACCGGAGACTTCTTCGTCTTGTCGAAGCCTGACTTGGACGTAATCGCCCTCTCTTATGAGCTGTTTAAACAAGAGACTGGGAAAGAACCTGTTCTGAAGGAGGTTTCGGTTTTTCGGCCTAACTTTAGTTCGTTACAGGTTAGAAAATTTCAATTAAATGGGCAGACTTCATACACACCAAAGCCACCGGAAGCCAGGATTACACCTGAAACGACAGCCCAGGTCTCCGAGGCAGATGATGACCGCAGCCAATGTGGATTCTCCACTTGTTCCTCCGACGATAATAGGGACTTCGACGCGGTTTTAGATGATTCGTCGGATTCGTTTAAAGATGTTGAGGAAACTTCTGAGGATGGGAACGACTGTGACAAAACCGTGGATACATGTACTGTAGGAGACGAAGTCGATAAGGATGAATGGATTACGGCAGATAACTTCGACGAAAAGTTAGAAACTGGTCTTGGCATCGAAAATCTCCGGGTGTAAGTATTTTAATGTCTTTGTCCATATTCATGTGTGCAGCTTATTTTGAACCTTGTTATGTTTCATCATGACGAAAGGGAGCCGCCGATTAGATGTCTTAGGACCCTTTCTTAGGTCGAGTTGACTCTTACGTCTCATACCACTTGAATGGGGGTCACTGGGATTGGTTTCCTCCCTTAAGTAAGCTGGTGACAATTTAAAGAAAACCATGATAAAACGCTCACACATCCTATTTTGATACATGGGGGCCAGCTATCGCAATCAGGACGGCCATAATCAGCGAGCCAGGTAGAACGAAACGAATAGAGTGAAAAAATCAGAATGAATGAGTACCCAAGAATTGTACTCTCCATCTTACAATTGGTGTGCCGGGACTAAGTCGAGAAGCAGAACCGTAGTTGATGAGGCAGGATTTGGTAAGGGCTGTAAGTTAGAATGACATTCTCTCCAGCCATTAAAAGGCGGGATCAAGGTGTCGGTAAATCTGACGGGATGCTTGAATGTTACGATTTATAGACGTCTCTACTACGAACGCAGTATGGATGGACGCGTTGTTGTTCGATCAATGGCTCGAGGTTATAAGTGTGTTATCTTCATCGTTGTGGACACCAACAGGTGTTGCAGCCCTCTGTTTGTCACCTGAAATGGTGTCGCTTTCCCGCACAGTGTTAGGTGGGTGGTTAAGGGGAACAAGGATGGGATTTTTGAGTATGGGTGTGGCCATCTGATGAGAATCGCAGATATCTTTTTTCCCTCTTAGAGCAGGAAGTTGGACGGATACGATTTCTTCTCTGTCATTATCGAGCAGTATGTGAACATATTGGGGTCTGACAGAAGTAAATTGACGTCCTAAACGAGCGGGCCATATTTATATTGTTGGCCGCTCTTCAACAGAACTTGGCCGGGGGAGATGAGACCGGGACGTAGATTTAAGTCCACTAAAAGGAATTTCAGCACCTATGGAGTCGAAGAAAATCATGGCCAAGTAAAAAATCGACACACGAGTTCGGCAAGACCGATAACTTTATATTTAATCGAGACGAGATCATGCCTTTGCGTGGCGCTGGCTAGGCGGTTGGGGCCATGCATATCTTAGTGCAAGGTTTATGAGCTTTCCAGTAGAGGTGTAACTGGAAACTGCCTGTATCTGTCAGTCCCACAAGTCTGTAGTTCAGACATTACGTTTAAAATGTGGTCAGGAACAGTAGCCGATGCTACAACAAAAAGGATCAGATGTGTAGAGGAAGAAATGACCCACTATTTGTTATCAAGACACCTGTGCAGAAACCAGATCTGCGCATAAGTAGAGGCCTCTCGAATGGCAAATGTTTCCCATCGTCGGGCCGATCGGAGCGCGTCGCGCCCAAACAAATTGCTGACAAGCGAAGATGCGAGTTGCAGGGACTAGTTGACCAGAAGAAGAAGCGATCGTTGGAACAAGGGCTTTTTTTCGCCTGACGTTTCGGATTCTCGCTCGAACCCATCAGAGACAGCGACAGAGACGGATGAAGGAATGACCCTTCAGTTTCGTGATGCCGGACAAACTTTTTGGAAGTGCCCCTTTTGATCACATCCTTTGCATAACAAGTTGCGTGCGTTACGCATTAAATGAGGATGCTTGTCGTATTGTAGAATGTATGGGAAGCTACTAGATCAAGTACTGTAACAGAACTGGATGGAGTCTGGCACACCCTAGTAGCGGCAGAGCGCTAGGCTCTTTGAGGGTTCTGTCAAGATAAAGACTGTTTTTTCGCCAGCTGCCTGATAAAATGCAATTTAGACGTTTGCAGTCTTCTGAGCGAATAACCTCTACCCGGTCCGATTTGATGAGAGTTCGCCGATGAACGCGTCTCTGATTGCATCGCCACGACTTTGGTTTGCCGTAACAGCTCTAAAATCGCAGTTCTTCGCTAAAGACCTCCCCACACTTCTGAGCGAATTGGTCGACAGTTTTTCCGCTTTCCTGTCTGTAGGTCGTTAGAAGATGGCGCGCAGAGATTTCGTCTTTGGGTCCTTTAGTAGATGTCTCGCTGCAGTCCAACACCTTCGTAACCGGGGCATTCACGGGTGCATTTCCAGGCTGTTGTAGAAACGTAATTACTCAGAACGCTCACTTTGTTCGATAGCGGACGTGAGGTTTTCACACGTGCGAAACCAGTGTTTCCATTGTTTGGGAGCGTCTGAAGCACTTGGATCGACATCGAATTGTTCTGGTCTGAGAAATTGATCCATTATTGGGCTCTGGGATGACCAAACTGTCGTAATCTTATTTGCCGTCACGGGTTTACGCGGTCTTCAGCGGTAAAGTTGTCGCCAGTCAGCCTCTTGTTCAGCAATCAGTTTCCAACTGTATACCACATACTCCCAAGCATTTTATCTTCAAAATTCCGATGAAAGGCAGCTCTCTGCCTTCCTGGATAGTCACCCAGACATTTTTGGTTTCACGATTGAGAGTTCACATCGCTGTCGCAGCTTGCCCAGGCAACCCGAGTTACAGCTTTCTTGCCCAGTGTCCGGCCAACGTTGTTTCTAAAGCAATCGATAAGAGGACGGTCATGTCACATGTCAAGTTCGACCGCGAAACAGTGAATCGGCTCATGTCCATCTGTGAAAGATATGAATCATTACAACTTAAGTGTAGACATAACTTAGGCCCAATTTCTACCAAAAACTGCCACTTTGCACGCAAGCAGACACGGCTGCAAGACCTCTTATGCGATCCTCGATCAATCTCTGGTCGAAAGAGCGGAATTTTGTTTGTGTGGAAGAATAAGAACAGAGCTAAGGTGCCCTAATCCTGGACCGCCGCTGCTGCAATTTCCTACTTTATCGTCAAGCAGTGCTTTGTTCTACCCCTGCAAGCTCATTATCTATTTCGACTCATCACTTTCACAGCCAACAGCACCTGGATTGTGTTTGTCACAGGACGTTCCCGTTCCTGACCCTTTGCAGTAGCTTAAACAGGAGCAATGGTGGGCGTTTTGTCAGATCTTTCGAACGTACCTGCCACATCAGTCGTTGTTAGAAGTCTCAGGAAGTTGAGGTACAGAGATGACTTCTCCATACTCCTGATTCGCTGATTATCCCAAGCACATTCTTCGCTTGGAGCACTGGAGCTCGCCAGTTCTGATAGGGTCTCGAGTGTACAGACATACTACTTAGGGGGCCAGCAATACTTACTTACTTGTACTTGATACGGCTGCGATCATGCCTGATCTAGCCGGCCTCGATGATGTCCCGAATTGTACCTCTCCACGCGTGACGATCCGCGGCAGCAGATCTAGACAGCTCAACCCATTCCCTTCGCCAACGACGGAGACCGAATACCGAAGGTCCAAGAACCACCTCCATGTCTTGACGGACAGTGTCGAGCCAGGTTTTGAACTGACCCCCTCTTCGACGCCTCCAATGGGGCAACGGCGCCGGATCGAGGGCAGTAACACTGAGCTCCTGAGGTGGACGACGAAGAACATGCCCGAACCACCTCAGTCGTCTTTCTTGGATGGCCTGAGTTATCCTCGCGATGTTGTCGCAGCGAGCGCGGACTATCTCATTTGAGACGAAGTCGGTTAACTTCACTCGGAGGATGATCCTCAAGCAGTGGTGGTCAAATACCTCCAGTTTTCGCTCATCCGCCACGCGCAAAGCCCAGCATTCACAACCGTAGAGAAGGACAGACCGGACAGATGCACGGTACACGCGAATCTTAGTGGCGATGGAGAGGTCACGTCGGTTCCACAGGCATTTCCGAAGGCTTGAAAAAACCCAGCGGGCAGCATCGATTCGGGAGAAAATGTCGTCCTTACTCTGTCCATTAGGCAGCAGCCGCGCCCCGAGGTATTTAAAACTGTCCGCTTCTTCAAGTTGACAGCCATCAATCCCCAGGGGTGCCTTCTCCTGGTCAGGGATGCAGCTTGAGAATACTTTGGTCTTCCCAGCGTTTATGGACAAACCGACTGATTTAGCGACCTCGTTCACTCGTGACACCATAGACTGCAGATCACCAAAACTTGAAGCAAGTAAGGCGATATCATCGGCATAGTCGAGATCAGTCAGTCGATGTCCGGGTGCAAATTCAACACCGTCACTGTCGCGTAGGGCCCTCCCGAGGATCCAGTCAATAGCGTAGTTGAACAGTATGGGTGACAGGATACAACCCTGTCGGACGCCAGACCGAATACCGAACGGTTGGGAAAAATTGTTACGGACCAGGACTCTCGCAGTAGTGGAATGATAGTAGGCCTTGATCATGGCGATGATTTTGGCCGGTACACCATCTAGCGCCATTATCCGCCACAGGGACTCACGGTGAACGGAATCGAACGCAGCGGCAAAGTCAACGAAGCGGACGGCTGTCGGTTGTTGGTAGCTATGGCGAAATTCGAGAATGCGCCTCAGTGTGAATATCTGATCTGCGCATCCACGTCCAGCACGAAATCCGGCTTGGTTGGGCCTCGTCCTTGAGTCACGCACAGCCTGGAATCGTCCGAGTAGGACAATAGCGAAGATCTTCGCAGCAACGTCGATGAGACATATGCCGCGGTAGTTCTCGCATCTCGTCTTATCTCCCTTCTTGAGGATAGGTACAAGGATGCCTAAGCCCCAGTCATCAGGGACAACCTCGTCTTTCCACGCGCGTTCAATCACCTCATGGAGCCAGGGCGCCAGAGTGTCGACACAAGACTTAAAGATTTCAGCGGGTATACCGTCCTCTCCGGGTGCCTTATTGTTACGCAACTTTCGTATGGCATCGGCGACTTCTTTCTCGGAGGGGGGATCGCATGGCACTGCATAGGTAGGAGAGGGAAGAAACTCCGCTGAGGAGGAGAACAAGAGCGATGTAGGTTGGGTATCGAACCCTAATGACAGACTTTCCGTCCTTGGGGACTGTTCCTAATGTCCGGTTGGATTCTTTGAACGTAACCGAAGGAAAACGGTGCTCTGTTAAATCGACTTGTAGATTTTGGTTGTTCATCCGCGCTTCTCTTCTTCGTGTTAGAGACGATGAGTTGGATTCAACGGAAGCACCTCCAGTTGCCGTTGCCTGTCTGACCAAGGACTTTGCCATCCAGAACGTCCTCATGCATGCTGGCATCACCCTCTTAGCGCTCAGTGGCAAAATTATAAAACGTCCTCGGACGCACGTGCTCTGGTGCGGGTCCTGCTACGCGTAAGCCACTTTTTTAAAAATTAATTAAACGTCACAGGATGTTGCTTCTTTCTTTCCAGCTTACGAGCCGAAGCCCCTTTAAGGACTATTTGTTTTTCCTTATTTGTTGATCGTTGTGAAATAATTGTCACAAAACGGCCACCTACTCTACCTCTTCCGTCAGCTTATTGAGATTTTACTTTAAACATTCTTGCAGTCTACGCTGCACTTGTGCCTTCTTAGTTGTCTAGGCATCTTTACCCGCTCGCTGTAATTTGCCCGCAGTGCGTTCTACGAGCATCTGATTTGTTGGACCCCGGCGAAAATGGAAGGACGTTTGACTCGAATGCTCGATGACAAACTGACCGGTGTTTGGACCTCAGATCTGCCCAACCTGTGGTCAGCCTATGGCGACCGATGGCTGCAGAATGAACGAATATTTTAAAGCGAATAATTTCACAAATTATTCAGTGCAGCACATGGAGTTAAGTCTCCGGGACACTCGAGGCCTGAACTCGCGACCTGTTAGTTAGAAGTCAAACGCCTCTAACCACTGAGCCACGAGTCCGTTGCCCTGCCTATATCATGCGCCGCTGTGCGGCCGCAGGTTGGGCTCGAGAGAGCCCGTAAGGCACAACGGAACGAGTGAGTTCCGTAAGAACGATCGGTGAGCGCCCCCTATCATTGTATATTCCCGATCGAAAAAGCCGACAGGGCAACGGGCTCGTGGCCCAGTGGTTAGAGGCGTTTGACTTCTAACTAACAGGTCGCGAGTTCGAGCCTCGGGTGTTCCACACTTCGAGGTTGGGTATGACTGGCTGACGACGGCAAATAAGCCAGAAATGGCCATTCCAGTCTCCCTTGTCTTTGTCGTTAATAATATACCACCCATATCGTGGGCGGCTGTGCGGCTGCTGGTTGGGCTCGAGAGAGCCCGTAAGGCACAATGGAACGAATGAGTTCCGTAAGAACGATCGGTGAGCGCCCCGTACGGCAGGGAAATCGAAAGGGAGAAAGCAGCATGTGCATCACACCTGGAGGATCAAACACTGCAAAACCTGGAGAGCTGGATCTCGATAAAGGTGAACGTAGAGCGAGAAAAGAAGAGGGTCCAACTTCTGAACAAAATGCGTACCCTACAGCAGGCAGATGCAGCTATGTCAGAACCACCATCCGTCCACAACCTCTCATCCAAACAGCTGACAGACGACCAGATTAAAGTGCTTCAGCACGAATCTGGATACAACACAGGTGACGCGCAGTCACTGGATTTTATTGCGGCATTGGAAGCGACACTCGCAAAGACAGATACAACCGAAGACTCCAAGAACTCCATTCGCCAGCGAGTCTCATCCCTCATCATATCCCACAAGCCACGTCGGACCATCTCCTCGGCCGAATTAAAGGCCATTAGGGAATTAAAGGTGGACGAAGAAATAATCATTGTTCCAGCGGACAAAGGACGGGCAACCGTGATCTTGGACAGATCAGAGTACGTCACAAAAGCCCGGGAACTACTAAACGATAACCAGTCATACAGAGTCGTCGACTCTGACCCCATAAAAACACTGGTCGGCAAAATTAACAAGGGCTTAAATCAGATGAGGAGCCAAAAGGCGATATCTGAAAACGATTGGAGACAAATGAGACCGCAAGATGCCGCTCCAGCGCGTTTCTACGGTTTGCCAAAAATCCACAAGCCAAATGTCCCCCTACGACCCATCGTAGCGCTGAAAGGCACACCTACCTACGGACTGGCTAAATGGCTTACCAAGCACTTAAAGAAGCTGACGGAAGATTCCGAACACACAGCCGCCTCCTCAACGCACTCCCAGAAAAAGTCCGAGGCGTGACAAAAGCCCCCGATGAGATCATGGTATCCTTTGACTTCGTCTCTTTGTTCACCTCCATCCCTAAGGAGTTGGCCATGAGAGTCATCAGTGGCCTACTGGAACGAAAGTACGACGATGAAGGAAAACCGTTTAAAAGGAAGCACGCGATTGAGTTACTGAACTACTGCTTATGCACGTATTTCACTTTTAACGGCCATACTTATGAGCAAATCCAGGGAACCCCGATGGGATCCCCGATCTCTGGCTACCTGGCTGAGGCGGTACTACAGGAACTGGAAACTCGTGTATTTCGGTCCTATAAGCCAAAATTCTGGATGCGCTATGCCGACGATACCTTTGTCGTCCTACACCGAGATGCGAAGGAGACCTTTAGAGGGGAATTAAACTCCATCTTCCCACAAATCCAATTCACAATGGAGGAAGAACAGGACGGAACGCTCTCTTTCCTCGACGTGCGGGTAACGAGGCAGGAAGATGGAACACTCCAGACCAGTGTTTTCCGAAAAGCTACAAACACAGAGAAAATACTCCACTACAACAGCATCCATCCCCTGTCGCATAAATGCAGTTGCGTCCGGACACTTCCGCCTCATCAACACGCACTGCAGCACAGAGGCTGAGAAGCTACAAGAGCGTGCGTCCCTGTGGCACCTCTTCCTTGTCAATGGATACCCACGTAGCTTCGTAAACAAATGTCTGTTCCAACGACACACAAAGACTGACGGTGAGGCGAAACAAAAACCTGAGGTACTCCGTGTCTTGCCCTACATGAGGAACGTCTCTGAGGCCACTGAGCGTATGCTAAGACCACTTAACGTGGGCGTTGGACACCGACCGGAAGCCACCATCCGCCGATTAGTCATGCAGCCAAAGGGTAGGCTGCCCCCTGAGGGACGTTAGAATACAACCTTGTTGAAAATCGTGCTGCATATTGAATGAGTTGAAGAAATTGTTATGTGCCATGACGCAAGCTGCGACAGATGCCAGCAGACTTTGATCACAACAATGACTTCTCGGCATACCGTCTTTTCACATTATCCGCAGGGACTGACAATAGGCGGATCCGAAGGCTGCGACTGAGTCAACGAAGCAAATGGTCGTCGGTTTCTGGTGATCACAATGGAATCTAGCAGTGCTCCGCGATATGAATATCTGGTCGATGCATCAACGTCGAAACCAGAAGTCGGTTTCGTTGCATTTCCTCTTAGAGTGACGCTCACTCCGGAACCGTCTGAAAACAGCGACAAGGGCCTTTGCCGATGAGACTTATGCCGCGGAGGCTTTTCTTCTTCGTCTTGCCTTTGTAGGCGACAAATGGATAGCTGAGCCCCGTTCATCAGGAACGAACTCCTCTCTCCACGCTTGCTCAATCTCCTCAGTATCGGCATGACTTGTAGACTTCAGGGAGACACCGTCCTCCAGGATTCCTTGTGATTGCACAGCCCCAACATTGTATCAGGGATTTCTTCTTAGGAGGGATGGTCACACGACATTGCAGTGATTGAAGAGACTTAAAACTCCGCCGGGGAGGTAGACAAAGCAATGGATTGCGCATCGAAATTGAGAGCACACCCAAAATGTTTACACCTCTGCAATGAGGCTGTCACTCATTTCCTGAACAAGCTCACCCAGTGCACTAGGCCCTACCACTAGCTCGGCAAATAATTTGACATCCGTCCAGCCAGTCCTTCTGTACGATTCTGAATGCCAGGCTGTACGCATGGATGAGCGAAAGCTGGAGGTATTTGATCACCACTGAGGACCATCCTCTGCGTGAAGTACATCGACTTGGAGGTGTTGAAGAGGGGGTTAACTCAAAACCTGGTTCGACACAGTCTGTCGTGACATGAAAGTGGTTCTCGGGCCTTCAGTACTTGGTCTTCGTTGTTGGTAAGGACAATAGGTTGAGCTGTCCAGATCTGCTGCCGCGGATCGTAACGCATGGAGAAGTACAATTTGTGACATCATCGAGGCCGTCTGTATCAGACATAATCGCCGCCTTGCCAAGGAAGGGAAGGAGTTGTGAGTGCTACAGCTGTCTGAGACCTGCTCCACAGAGATTTCCACATAAGCCGAGTAGTTTTTTCTGACTTCATCAACACTTCCTGACGTTGACGGAACGAGTGGTCGTTGTGGAATTTGATTCCAGCCGTCTCGACACAACCTTACGGTCCTTGGGGCAATCCAGTCATTGCGGCGCCGCTGAGTTGATCCGAGGATTCTGTCGACCGCTTCTCGGACTAGGAATTCTAGTGATAAATATGTTTCATTGTGTTTTTACAAGTTACAAAGCTAGTCTGCTACTAATAACACTACTGCCACCACCACCACCACCACCACCACCACCACCACCACCACCACCACCACCACCACCACCACCACTGCTGCTGTTGCTGCCGCTACTACTACTACTACTGCTGCTACTACTACTTCTACTGCTACTGCTGCTACTACTACTACTACTACTACTACTACTACTACTACTACTACCACTACTACTACTACTGCTACTACTGCCACCACTACTACTACTACTGCTACTACTACTACTACCACCACTACTACTTCTACTACAACTACTACCACTACGACTACTACTACTACTACTGCTACTACTACTACTACTACTACCACTACTACTACTACTACTACTACTGCTAACTATTACTAACTACTACTAACTAACTACTACTACTACCACTACCACTACTACTACAGCTACAGCTACTACCACTACGACTACTGTTGAAATCCGTTTTCTTTTAATTATTTGGTAGGAAACCGCGTTTCCTTTACATTTTGTACATGAAAAAAGGATGTATTTGGGTTTCGAATAATGTTGAGCCAGATCATCCGCTGCATCAGTGTTTAGCGATTTCCGCGTACGAAAGATCATATATTCCCCTATGCCTTTAAATGGGCACTATGTAGAGTTCACAAAGTTTTGCCATGAATGAGAACCATGTTGCATACTTTATGCAGAGTGTTAGCGAATGAACGGATACTATGCTGTACGAGTGGACATTACACGGTCTTAGAAGATCTCCTTATTAGAAACTTCTAGTATGAAATGTGAAGACGACGTGATTTTCTAGTGAATGAGTAATAGGGAGCATGTTTTCTATAGAATATAGTTGAGTTTATAGGGCTATCGAAAATCAGTGTGAGGAACGCATGCCACTTAAGTGGCCATTTTTTGCCGAGTGCGATTTTTACCGGAGGCCGACAAGAAGTGCCATTCAAAAGCCAACACCCTGGCGAGTCCAAAATAGTATGAGATTGAGCCGCGTGATGAAAAATATAACAAACCCGCCCGAGTAATCCTTCCCAGTCGGAAATGGTTTACTGAACTTCGAATAACACTTCAT
The DNA here is from genome assembly GCA_902702965.1 of Spirometra erinaceieuropaei. NCBI lineage: Eukaryota > Metazoa > Platyhelminthes > Cestoda > Diphyllobothriidea > Diphyllobothriidae > Spirometra > Spirometra erinaceieuropaei. The sequence goes on from CACRXP010000141.1 coordinate 180,143, forward strand.
GGGATCGACCACTGACTGTATATCCAACAGATATGCCATCACTAGGTTTCCCTGTGCTTTCTGAGACATCATTTCGCCCCACTCACCCCTCATCTCTTTCGCCCTTCTCTCCACAGACATACAACCAAACAGGGCACTTACTTCTGTCCACTGTGTGGCTGTCCGAATTTGCGACGGATCCCCGTCACCCTGCACGAGGATGGTGAGCTGGAATTCCACTTTGCCAGACGTTTCAACAAGAGCCTGCGTGGTACAAAGGTACGCATGGATCGCCTTCATTACAGCAAGCAGCGTCCACGGCTAGACCCAATCTTAGGGTGTTACGGTAACTCGTCCAGCCTGGCGTTGCGAACAATGAGGAGCACCATTGTTCTGTGGGTGCAGGGTTGACTTCCCCGCAATACTTGCAAAGCACCTGCCTCACCCCTCCTACACGCAAAGCTAAAGATGGGTCTGGACGCGTTACTCACGTGCTGGTACCTCAGTTCGTAAACCTGGATCTCTCTCATACATCTGCTAGTTGCCATAGAGTCACCGTAAGATGGGCCCACTACAACCTCTTGTTTTACGGTACTAACTATCAAGACACAGTGGATGCGCCACATGTCTCACGAAATGTTCACCGAACTTCTGAAATATGTGTTTGCATTCGAAAAGATTATTAGGATTGAAGTACTAACTTCCATGCGACATAATCCTACGATATTTCGGACACCTCAGGTTTCCGATTTTTTAATGACCCCTTTGGCCGTCCAAAGAATACACACAGCAGAAATTATTACTTAGGTAGCATGAAAATTTCCCATTGATTTTCGTCTCCCTTGTAAGTTTTCTTGTATTCTGCAGGAAACACGCCGTAAAATGTCATTTCTTCTCTTCATGTGGTAGGAAATCAATTCTCCAAATTTCACACTTAAAGGCAGGGTGTCATTCGGCTTTGAACCGTGAAATGTCAATTCATACAGCTACCTGGTTTGCGTTCATTGCACAATTTTATGAGTCCTATATGATGTATCCCTAATAGCATGGAGAAGCGTGTGATATTCCCTTGACGGAATGTATGCAGTATATAGTTTGGCAACTCTGAACGCGAGTGTAACAGCTGGTGGAGAAAGGCATTTTTCGGGAATTGAAGTTTTTGAAAGCCGAGAGATACTTATCTATAAAGTCTGGAGAAAACGTGATTTGCTACCGGATGAGTGCAACAAATAGCATTTTGAGCATGTTTTCTATAAGTATATGGCTGAGCTTATAAGGGAATCGAAAATCAATGGGGGAACTTTCATACTGCTGAGGCGGTCATTTTCGCAGAGTGCGGTTTTGCGGACGCCAAAAACTCCATTCAGAAGTCCGCATCTTGACCTTACTGAAAGTATTTTCGTACTACGCTGCACGGCAATCGGTGCTACAACCTTACTTAAGTAACCTCTCCAAATCAAAAATATGTCTCAGAATTTTGGTGAACATTTCATGAGACAGCACGTCAGTTGACCCGCTCCTAGGCTACGCTTTTTAAAGTATCACCATAGTTTAGTGGCAAACCAACGTTCTTTTGAGAAAAGGTCGCGCGTGATCGGTCTGCCTCTCGTATGATGCACCAGTTAGTCAAATCACGTGCAAAGTAACGCAGCCTCTTCTGAGGATCAGCAGCGGAATCGAGCCAACTGAAATCATCTACAACTGAATGTTCTCAAGTTTTGCTTCTACATTTTCACGGAAAATATTCTGTTAAATGTGTATATTACTGACAACATTTCAGTACCATGTTTATTTATAGTGAGATATTGCATGTACCGTTTACAATAGGGTTTTCAAAGGCATTGCCTATTACTCTTAAAATATACTGACTGATACTGACTGACTGAACAAAACCTTGCTCTCGGTCTCGAGGGGTTAGTTATCCAGTCGGTTCGGTGAGTTGCGCGTCAGCTGGCTTGGAGTTAGGGGATCCTTGCATAGCATCTATCTCACTTTCCTCCCGTTTCCATCTAGTCAAATTTCGCCGAAATCTGATTTATAAATCAGACATGAAAGGAATTTTTCTTTAGTAAACGGCTATCTGCGCCTCAACACACTTCCAATTTTGATCCTGGCGTTTCGTGATTTAGGCCGTCGACTGCGACTTTGACCACTACTAACTGCATATTTACCTTCTCGAAAGCCACAATTCTGATCGGGATAGATATTTTAGAGCCAACCACCTGTCGGAATGAGGTGAGAAGGCTTGATTCGGTGGTCCAGACCTGGTTAATGTTCGCATTGGTTAACCTACAAGGTGCTGGATCTTTCTTTTTCGTGAAGCCAAGTCCACCCATCTATGCCATCACGTTTTGGCTCATTCGTGCTGATCGCGGTTCCCTTTTGCCCCAACAATTTACAGTTTCCCGTGCGTCGTCCAAAAGGCGGGAAGAATGCAGATGAGCCCATCTACCGAGCTGACCAGCGCCTCCCCGATAGAAGACCGCCGAAGAAGAAGAACCCCCTGGTCATTCCCACCGCCGCCACCAACGGCCTCCTGGATGCCGATGACGCGGAGGCCAGTGTCCTATTCAATCCCACAGAGCTGAGCCATGCCTTCCTGGGTGGCGAAAACGACCTCCTCAACGTCATGTTCCCCGCGCACGACGTCACCAGCAAGGCTGCGACTCAGGGCCTGCGTGCTGACGGTCAAATTGCACCGCACTGCTGGGAGACGCCCAACGGTCTGCATGGACTGAAACCCACCAAGTATCTGGCCAATCGCCCTGGCCGCAGACGCACTGGTGGCAAGAGGAAGAAACTAACCAAATAAACT
>CACRXP010000141.1:185126-212670 GCA_902702965.1 Spirometra erinaceieuropaei
GACAGATCAGGTTATGTGTGCGCGCGTTCGCACGCACGCACGCATTAGTCTTTCTTCTTCTTCAGTCTGAGTCTGTACGATAACATTCGTGTCGCCTTTTCCCCCAGCTTGGATGGCGGGCCTTGCTCGTTCAGAGCGCTTATTACGAAATTGTGTCAGGAGGCCTTAGATGCAGGAAGGTAGTCAAGGATTCCAGTCGAAGCTGGAACAATACCGCAGAATGAGAAGTACTATTACCGGCATCGGATCCGCGGTCCTCGTCGCCGTTGATGCAACCGACGGTGCGCGGTAGATGGTTAGTTTGCAGCGTGGCCCACGCCAGTCGCCAACTTCCGCCAGTGTTGGGCCTCGGTATAAGCTCACCAATTTTATCTGCCTCCCTGAGCCGATTCGAAAACGGACTATCAAAGCATCTGGCGCTCCGCCTTGCTTTCTGCGGTTCCGGGCTTACCTGGTCCTGTGCCGCACGTCGACGTCACCAGGGATGACTGCCTTCGCCCCCCTTTTCGTTGGGCTATCGCAAATAAGTGCCCTTTCACGTTTTCGCTTTGTAAATACCGCCTTGGAAAGTGCGAATCATTGCATCTGCGGCACATTAGGGAGTATGCCACTTCAGCATTGCATTCTAGTCAATTCCGAAATCAGCTCCTGCCTTCTGTTTATATTTCAGCGGCACCGGCAGAGTCGTGCACCCTGTCGAAGCTCTAGCTGGGTGTAATTCCCTCCTCGAATACAGTGCTTCAGATAATTGCACTTCTTAAAAAAAAACTCCTTTGCAGCGGCGAGAAATTATCTGTATATGCCACGCGATGGCGGTAGACGCGTAATGATTATTATCGTCGGTATCAACAATCGGCGCGTGATTTAAGCATTCGAAGCCCAGGGCGCCTGGGACTGGTCCGGTGTTGGTGTAGAATGCACAGTTGTGCCATGAAACGCATTGGGGGCCCGCGCAAGGTGGAGAAGTGGTTCATTTAAGTTTTTAGACGTGGCTAGATCGAGACTAGATGACCCTCTGAACATGTTTGAATTTAGATCAGCAACTCACGGAGTCAATCGATGTCTTAGGGCGATGAACATGGCACAGTTGACGGACTGTCACCCAACAACCACATGAAAGCTCATGCGTCTTGAGTTTTCAAATGAGCGCTTCGCACGATGGATACTATAGGGCGTATAAGTACCATCTTATTGGCCTAAAGTGGTCAAGAAGGCGAAGTTCTTGTCTCCTGATCTTTGCTTCAAGCCGATATCAGGGGTTGAGCGCGTCTAACTGAGTCGGGGCTCCACCGCATTACTTGTCGGGCCCTGAAAACGTCCAACTCCGACTCTCTTTACCCTAACAGTGCAGGAAATTGGTTGTGCTCTGTGACCGCTTGTTATACTGCGATGTGGGCCAGACGGTCTGTGCGGAGACTTGTCCCCGAGGGACACACAGGGAAACAGGTGAATGACAGAGACTCGATCGATGAAGAGCAATTTGACGCTTAACTGTCGTCTCCGCTGGGCCGCTGCACCATCTGGCAGCCTTGGGCGCGAGATCCCCCGAAGTCGGGGCAGGGGGCTTGAGTACTCGCCCGCAATCCAGTACACGGTGGGTTCCGCAGTGCTCCGACGGCCAAGTTCATAGCCAACTGTCTCTATTAACACTCCTGGTGAAGGTAAGTTGCACGAAATTCGGACATAGATTGATGGGATTGAAAGTGCAATTTCCGGGTAACATGTTCGGATGACGTACAGACGACCAGTTTGTTTCCAGACAACATAACAGTCCGACCATCGTTGCGACCATGTGCTCAGCAACAAAGTGGGAGCAGTCGTGGTGACATGCACAGGCTTGCGCTGCATCTACCGCACTCGCACCTTGGTCCACCACCACACCATCTGGTCAACATCGAATACCCGATCAGTATTTCTACTAACAATAACAATGGAGGTGGCGGGAATCCCAGTGTGCGCGGCGTGAGCCTTCAACTGGACAACGGCTGATTTCGTCTGCGCATTCCACATGCGTACACAAGTGTTAGGATTTCACATAACAGGGGGTGGACGGTATACTTGTGCGCGAGTGCAGGTTACACCACTCACCCGCCACCAGACACCGACTGCGTGTCAGGCTCGTCAAATGTCTGATAATGGCGAAGTGTATATTTCCGAGCACAAACCCGTCGCCGTCTGTTTCGTGCATTACAAAGGACTGGGGCAGTACTTTCTGAGCATTTTTTGCAGTGCCTGTTGTACTCAGTACCCAGGCGGTAGTCATAATGAATCGGCGACACCTACCCAAGTCGCAATGCATCCCAGTTGACAGCCAACAAAGACGGTTGGGCGCTGTGACTTCAGCTGCCCTCGTCAGTCAGCAACGCTGCACAAACCAATGCAGGTGCACACATGCGAAGTGAGTCCGATTGGCAAGGAGTATCATGAAACGAGTGTCTCACCTGCGCCTCCATTTAGAACCAATCACTAGAGGTCTCACTGCGCAGGAAGTCGGTGCAGACTGATGAGAAACAGTCGGATTTGAATGCTTGTAACAGACAACTTTCTTCACAGATGTGTTTACCTAAGTCTAAACAGGCAACAGAAGTCTAAAACAAGCTCAGATGTGTAGGCTAGATAAAACAAAATCCAGATCTTTATTGGATGCGCATGCTTTTGCAAGGTTCGCAGGCACCCAATGCGCACATTGGCTTGTCGGTTCTGAAAGACACGTCACTAACGGCCTCACGTGATCAGGCTCGGGACCGATGAGGCATACGGACGTTCAGCATGTTAAGACGTACACCACGTGATATGCTCCGGGTGCCTGCCAGCAAACATGGTGGATTAACGTGCCAGTCGACGCAGTAGTGACAGTGAAGCTGGATCACTCGGTCTAAAACCCACCTAAACGTGAGATGGTTTGCTTTTCCAAGCCAGAAGACTCGTGTCAGAGTGCCACTCCTAGAATGCATTCATAAAACATGCGAAAGCTGTTTAGTATATATGCTTTGTACTCACTTTCGGATATTTAATTGGGCGTACTGCAATCTTGCTGAATCGGCAGGGAAACCAACCCCGCTCTAAGGTGGTGAAAGATCGCAAACAGACGAACATTGATAGTCCACAAAGCCATCTAGATTGATAACGTGCAATAGCAGCCTGGCAAAAATGAGGATATTGAGACCGGCGTCGGAGCTGAAAAGCTGAGCGACTCCCTCGCCTGTGAGGTCGTAGATCGCCTTGATCGGAGCCAAGGTACTGACTCTTTCATTTTGGTCTGCATGCCACTGGATTTTCTCGTCCTTACGGAGCACACAGACGTCCTGAATAACCCGCAGCACAACGCCGCGACATCAGAAGAAGGCTTCCTTGCTTGTGTTGGTGCGGCGGTCGACGTAGGTTCTGTGTGGTTTGTCCTCTTCAACAAGTAGGTTGCTGAGGATTACGCCGTTCTGGTGTTGACGGTGTACGCACTCCGGGAAATCCAAGACAGTGGAAGGGGGAACATACCGTATTTGGAAAAATAGTGTCTCCATGGTGGCGTTATCGTCTTCAAATCATTGTCTCAATTGTTTACCGAAATCGAAGCGACGAGCAGGCCGTTTAGCCTTAAAGTTCTGCGTCCACCCGTCGACGTCACAGATTGCCCTAGTCACCAGCACATCTTGTCGATCTCGCCTCCTGACGGAAATGTGTTAAAGTAGCTGCCAGTGCTGAGATCGGCCGCACATGCATTTCGCCTTCTTCCGCTTCGGAAGCCGGAAGCAAGTGTTAGTCGGGATAGGGCGGTGTTTTGCGCAGGCTCCCGGGAGGAAGAGGTCGTTGAAGTTAGAGACACTGAGTCCATGGGGATTCGGCACTTCTTTACAGGAAGCATGGCCCCAATGCGAGCGCTAAAGTAGCCAAGGAAACCAGCTTGGCCGTACAACATGATTTCAGGAGACATAGCGTTAAGTACGAGTTCGTAAGAACCTAACGTACGTCACTATCGTCCACGAGTGGAAAGCGAACCAGCAACTCTGCGATAGCCACAGAGGAATCTGGCTTCTCGACATTTTCTGGAAGATCGTAGTTCATATCCTTCGTCCCAACAACTAGCTCAAACACGAACCTTCGTCCAGAAAGTCAGTGTGGCCTGCATGACAGTGTGGAACCATCGACATGAACTCTTTCTAACGAAAGCCTTCGACTTGATGATTCGCGATAGAACCTGGCAAATTATTCAAACATTCGTATATCCTGAGCCAGTCACGTGGTGTCATGCGATGTCACTGACAATGGAACAGTGACGGAAGCATTCGCATTAACTAACGGAGTGAGGCAGGGTTACTTACTCACTCCGATCGTTATTAATATAATATAATAGTGTATTTTAGGATAACAGGCAATGCCCTTGATGACCCTATTGAAAACGGTACATAAAATACAAATGTTAGATGCACATCTTACTAAGATTTTGTCAGTAACATATTTGTTCACGTAAAACTTTTTCACAATGCGGGACTGCGAAGGGTGCGGCAGGCGGTCTTCTCAGTGTACATAGGAAATTTTAAGTGCAGTTATATACAATCAGCATAAAGTGCTGTCATTTGCATAGTTTGAGAGGAGACGTTTCATTAAAAGTCAGGGATGTGTTTGGTAGGGATGAAATCAAGAAATGAAATTTATGGCTGGCCGCAGATAGTCCTGTTGTGAAAGTCGTCGTTTATCAAAGATCAAACGGTCGAGCTAACTTTTGAATACAGTGATTGTATCAGATGTCACTATTTCACTTGGGTGTGAGTTCCATGGTCGAACAACACGCTGGCTGAAGGAAAACTTCCGATTGTCTAGGCGTGTACGCTCATGTTCTCTGTCTTGCTGATGGGCGTCAAACCGGATAAGCACCTTTAGATCTGCACCACCTAGATGACCGATGATCATCTTCCCACCAACTGACGCATGCAGGTCCAAAGCGTCTCTTCACGACTGCTGCTTCTTTTACTCAACACCGCAAAAGAAGCCGATATGCAATGGAAAAGGGAACTTTTTGACGACGGCTGTATCAGCTTCGGGATGAGCACTAATTACGACAAAATGATGATCATGCACCAACCATCACCTTACACTGAATGCGACACTTATCGCGTCACCGTCAACGGCATCGAGCTGAAAACCGTGGGCAATTTCGCCAATTTATCAAGTAAAACCTCACACAGCATCAAAATCGACGGAGAAGTGTCTCACTCGATCTATTAGATAAGCCAGACCTTCGGCCAGCTGTCAATGCCAGGGCTTCGAGTTAATACGTGGCTCTAAACGTACACGACAGTAGGCTCAACAAAATTTCTGTAAGAGGCGGAAACATTGATCGTATAGACTCATCAAGCCGGAAAAAGACACCCTAGTCATCTTCGGAGAATCCTCAAGTTGACGTTGCAAGACAGAACCATAGAACATATAGGAACCCTCGGCAACTACAACCAAACTGCAACCGCAACGGAGCGGCCATCTCGTGGGGATGAAGGACAAGCAACTAATCAAACGCATCTTCTACGGAAATATCGCTACGGTGCTTTCCGACAAGGCGGACAGATATGCCGCTGCAAAGGCATCCTGGAGAACTATCTCTAGTACTTGCGAATCAACCCCGAGATCCCGGAATATCTTGCCCAGGACCTACCGGCATGTGAAAAAGCAGCGACCTATGAAGCCGAAGAGATTACCGCTGCCAAAGAAAAAAAGACGGCCCGAAAACCATAAGCATCTCCACCCAAACGCCAACACCCAAGACCTTCCAGAACGCCCATGCTGCCAACGTACGTTACGCACACAGATCGACCTGGTCAGAAAACCCAACAAGCCCACTTGTCGTCCCCACAAATGCCTCCCGCCCGCTCATCACCTTCGGCCTCAACCCCACAACATTTAGGATCACAGGTACCCCCACCGTCGATGACCACATTCATGATGCCCCAATGCAGCCGACGTCGTCAACCACTAGCCCCGTCATCACTGCAACGGCGATATCGACTACCGCCACTGGCGAGAACCCTCCAACACCCTCACCACCACCAGCAATGCAGACTATCCTCGTTGTGACCGCACACTCACCTCACGCAGCTGCCCGACTGGTCACTTGAGGATCCATTGTACTGTGACCGGTGTAGCAGCGCCAGCAGCTTCGACATACAGTCACCGCACCTGTCCTCAATGTCCGTAATGACTACGCACGTTCACTCACCTTATGGGCCTATTCGACCGCATGGCTTTCTACGACAACGGAATTCACCGCCATACCGTCACACTAAACACACCCGTTAACTCTGCCGTCTATAGCGTCCCCAACTCATAAATCAGTTAGGCTACCACTAGCAGAATCATCACTGAAAGCGACTCGGTAGCTCCAATACCTACCCTGCCAATATAACCGCCGCACATTCACATCACGGACCAGTCACTTGATAATCCATTGTAGGGGGAATGGCGCCTGGAGCGCCAACATACACCCGTCCCCATTGTTCACACTTAACCATCGCATGGGCCTACTCGGTCACACGCGCTTCCATTAAATTTCGTATTAAACCACCGCTGAACAAACGTCCACACATCTCTCCGTCAATACATCACAAATAAACACCTCCGACACGCAAAAGGCATGAGCTAGACACTTTCCACCTGTGGCTCCTCTACTCAGACAGCCGACTGCTGCACGGGAAATGGAAGCGTGTGAGGTCGACTCTCGGCGCACTTCCCTCACTCCAACCAATCGGACACGCTCCAGGTAAGCAAAAATTGCGGTTTGGAAGGTTGTCAAGTGACGAACCAACCCAGACGTCGCAGTCAGCCTAGTGTTTGCGTTGAGTGGCTTACAGGTGGACTGGGTGAGACTGGAATGGCTACTTGTACATACAGTCCTCGAGGTCCCCGCACTCAGTTGAAATCCCAACTGCCGCCTTTATTGTTGCATAAAATCCCAGTTGGTTGTGGGCGGAACCAGAAGGTGCGGTCACGCCTAAGTGCGGATTAGCGCCGTGGCAGGCACATGTACCCTCTCCCACCTCCAGTCTTCTGGACTCTGCCCTGACAGAGTGAGGTAGACGCAGTGCAAGTCCACCACCACTATAAAAACCACTCGTAAATAACCGTATCTGCGTCCACCATGTTGTAGACGCACGGTGGGCATCGTTGGGATCGACTGCCGGACTGTCACCTTGCATGTTTTACAAACGTAAGGTGCAAATAAAAGCTCAGAGACCATACAGGCCAAACTCGATGTTTCGCTTGATTTTGCCCCTAACTCTATAACCTGTGCCCAAAATGACAAAAAAGAACTTCATAGGAATATGCAGCGTTTTCAAGTCAACGCTGGAACGATAGTCTAGAAAATTCAAGGGGCGAAACTCAGACATGTATACTTTAGAAGGGCAGAAGTCATAATGGCTATGTACAAGGGATGAGAGGATGAGATGGACACCAAATTAGAGGGCAGTGCCACGCTCCAGATTCTGCTTGATCTCTGCTGTGTACTTCCCATAGTGTCTTTCGAGGAGTTCGTTGTACCGCTTGTTGCGCTCGTTGATGTAGTCTATGTCGGCGTCGGCATCAAAGGCACGTCGTCGACTGTAGGGCGCACGTTTCTCTGACTGTTCGTTCACGTAATTCGCCAGACGTTCGACGGCATCCCGACTGTCCTTTTCGTTGCCCGCCAGACCAATCGTGTTGGCCGTTGGATAGGCCAGATCACCACTGAACGATTAAAGTAGGATGACACGAATTAATCGAAGTGGGGGAGGAGGGGGGGGGTACGGAGATAAGTAAACTTTAAGTAAGAATGTATGCCAGAACCGGATACTAAGTTTTCGTATAAGTGGTTGGTGTGATTAAGTGCGACCCAGATTTCGACGGCAACGTGCATTCGCGTAGGTTCGACAGACAAACAACACTACAATTAACGCACGGTTTTCGGCCAAACTACGCGATGGGCGGCAAGCTGGTTCTAGTCGAAGAGGGGAATTTAAGGTGTGGTCATATGCAGCAAAACTAGTGTTCCCTCTGAAGACATTACCATATTAAAAGTCAAATTGGCGAACACGTGTTTTCAGTAACTCTTCATCAGGCCAAAACGGCTACAAAAAAGTTTAAGTTATGCGAATTACATGACTTATAAATGATTCAGGGACAATTAACATCCATCGTTCCCACGCCACTCGCATGACGAGGCGTGCTATGGCGTGGTCATTTGGTTAAGGGGGCGAGGGAGAGGGAGGCCATAGGCTGTGAGTACGTCGGATACCTTGTGCACACACCCTGGCATCAGGCGGTTGGGGCGACGTTGGGGTCGGCGTCGGCCACGGAAGACAGAGCGCCTGTGTCAGAGTCTTCTGACAGCATAGCACTGGATTGGCTAGCCGTATAGCCACTGCCTCAGCTGCAGCTAGCATCCGTTGGCGTAGGCCTCTGGAGAGGCTTGCTGGTGTCCGGTAGACAACTTGAAAGGCTTCTTTGGCATCGACTCGGTGATTCGTATCGACAAGATGTGCGAGAATAGAACTCGAGATCGATTTCTTCTCACCTTTGCCTAGCCAGGCGGGTGTGTTCACGTACTATCTTTTCCAAGCGCCTCGTTGTTAAAGGAACTCAATGGATTTCTAAAGTTCGACACCAGACTTGCGGAGGCACATGTGACGAGAAAATTACCATATTAATTGAATGAGCCTGATTGTTATCTGGTGGATTATAGATGGATTAGTTAGAAAATTCATATGTTGCAGTTGGGAGGGAGGGGGGCAGGAATTCTTGACCCAAATGTGATTAAACGCATGGCTCCCGGTGGGGCCGCGTAGTTCAGGCGACTTGAATGTTGGCTGTCGTGTGTTCGAAAGTCGAGCCAATGGAGGTTAAGAAAAGATGGGGTCAGGTACTTGCCAAAGGACGCAAAGTGGTGCTGGTAGGGAACCTGGAAGTGTACCGTAAAAGGCTTCAGTCATCGATTGAACATCGAATATTTCCAAAAGTACGTTCAGATGGGATTCAGAATGGGCAGGTACATTATTCGTCCTTCAAAAAACCAAACCGTCGCCTTCAGGGACACATGTTTGGAGAAAATGCTATCTGGACGATTCAAAGCTTGCGGAAATGAAACATTGTGACCGTTAAAGAGACTCAAAGGGCATACTCCAGAAAAGACTGTTAACCTTCAAGCGAACGTGCCGATTAACTACAGGCATACGCCGTATATATTAAAGTGGCATCAATGCTGAAGCCTGGCGGATTCTGGTTACCGAAGTGAATGTACGTTCGGATTAGGCCAAATAAAAAACTACATTTTATTTATGCAAATACCAAAGAACGTGAAACCTCAAAACATGTAGGATAAACTGCTTACAGAGTTTCCTTCTGCTTCTCGTATGCCTTTAAATCGGGCTTTAACTGCTTCGCCTGCTTCAGATACTTTCGATGGGAAGCGTCAGAATAGCTGGAAAAGCCAGCAGGCTCTTCGCCGAAGGGCTTTTTCCGACGCTTCCGCTGTTCAAGACGATCGACTAAATCTGCACTCGTGGTCAGTGCTTTCGCCCGCTCTGCATCCACACCCTCCGCCTTGCACTTCGCTTTGAACTGTTCCTCTTCCTCCTCATATTTTAATCTGGCTTGGCGAGCCTCCCAGTTTGAAGGTAGTTTTTTGCGTCTGTCTTCTTCCACAACCTGGGCATGGTTGGCCTTTCGTGCTTCGTTCTGAAAGTCAGTGAACAGGCGTTTAAAAAGAGCTGGAACTTTCACGCAAAACTTCAAAGCGGATTACTAGGACCAAAGATTCTGGATGAGGAAATGATTACCGATGGAAAATTATTATTGACGAAGTAAAAAGCGAACGCCATATACTCTAGAAAAGGGAACAGACGCCGAATATGTATTATGGCATCTATCGAAAGCTGAAAAACATCCCGAACAAAGCTCCGACAGTCGGCGGAGCTCAATTGAGCACCTGTTAACAGGATCCACAATAAATTTTGCGGGCGCAGTGGTTTCAACCAAACAGACTTTAAGCAAGCAAGTTGATATCCGCGACCTGGCGGTTCAGATTTTGTTGTTGGCCTGCGATTAGTTACCTGATTGGTTGATGGGACACAATCTGAGTGAGTAATTCAGATATTCTGTACATCTACGCCCATTTAACGACGACGGTCAACAAACCACACGAACGGCATCCAGATCTCTAGGCAACTCTACCCCCTTCCAGGTGCACTCAACATGCATAGTCGATACGGAAGCCTCAGCTACATCGCAGCCTACTCTGCCAGGAAAGTTGTCTTACTAGACCCTGGGACGTCTGCATACACTTCCAACACGTTCGGCCTGGTCTGCAAGGAAGCCTAAGACCAATACCGTGCATGCAACATTCAGTCCAATCCTGAGAACGGACTGGTGGGTAGGGAGTGCAAAATAAGCACTATAACGGTCAGACCACCGCATAACTGGCCATGAATTATTAAAATGGCGTCCATAGAAGCTACCAAAAGACAAGGGACAGACTATCAGGAAATAGGCTGGAATGAATTCTCTTTTCCATTATCCACCGGCCACATTAACCTTGAGGATGAGAATATCTGGCAACAAGTATACTTGAAGGCGTTAACTCGTCTGAGGACCTAGTGGTGCCACTGTGCATCAGTTCGTCCCCGTGGAGGCCAGCCGTGAAAACATCGCATTTACATTCAATCGACTAAATACTAGCAGCTGCGACTGGGTTGCCTGAGCGCGACTGCTTATCCAGCTGGGTAACAGTACAATTGTGTCCATTCTCTGGCGTCAGACGCGCGAAGAAACTGCAGGACTTCCCTAACCCGGCAAGTGTTAGCAAATAACCCAAAATAATCAAATAACAGAATCTTACAATTTTCAGGTGGAGGTCACGCAGTCTTTGTAAACGGTCGGCCTTTGAGCTTGTTGAGGCCATTCTACGGCAGGAAACTGAAACAGCCCACCAGACGAGTGGTAACGAGCACGCAGCCAGGACACAAAACCGGCGAACTCAGTTGCAATAGAAAAACAAAAGGCTCGACTCACTAACCGCAGTTGTAAAGGCAGTGGACAGTGATTGCAATAGAAAAAAAACTACAATTTATCATTAAACGCGATGCAAATCTGACTTTTCGTATGTCTTTGATGTTGTCAGCTATCGGTACACATAGTTTAGCATTTGATTACGAAAACTCACGCATTGCTGATTACATTGGCCGGTGTAACGTCCGTTCAAGATGGATCAGTAGGGGGGGAAGCGATATCGGATGAGGACAGTCTCCTCTTCTTTTCAACCGGAGGGTTAACTTGGGGACCTGCACACGCAACATCCAACACTCTTCATAGACAGTCTCAAACACATCATAGTTGGACGGTAGGTGAGAAGAGTTTAGACAGATGCTGAAGATACGTTTATTATAACAGAGTGTGCATATGTGTGTAGACGTCAGTAGACAACGAATAATGAATTGTACTCAGAAACTAGGAAAATAGGCACCGTTAGGAAAATATGTACATGCATCAGAGTAAAGGGTTAACAAGGGCGAAAAACAAATGTAACAACAATCAACGAAAGAATAAACATATACCAAACGAAGGTATAACTTATCATGTATGCAAATCATCGGCTTTTATCGGGTCCATTTGACGAGCTTGGTCCGGGATTCTCTACAAGTCGAGTATTCTCTTGTTTATTGAAACAATGTCAGAACCCTATGCTCTATTTGTGCTGTTACACCAGTAAGTTTGTTTGAGAGACTTCAGTATAACGCGCGCATTGTTAAGACTTTTGCCCCACTTTTCATTCGCCCATATGCTGCTGTTTTTTCTTTCGTTTGCTTTTTTGTTTCTGTTCCCTACTTCTGTGCACATTCCGTCAATATTACGCGCTGTATATAATGACCATTCGTATTATTCAAGGCTACTGTCGATATAAAAGAACTGCTTACACTTATTTTCTTACATTTCTTACACCGGTTTTCTTACTGTGTCTCTTGTGAAGCCCACTGTGAGACTTCATCGTTAGACGCGATGACTGATATATGCGGACAGTAAGCCTTTAGTGAAGAAATCCTGTGCCGGTTGCTTTGCCCTATTCACGTAGACACCTGCCTTTTTGCGATTTCCATGTACTCCTTTGACTTTTTGTTTTGAACTCAAATGTGATCTGCTCTTTCTTCAGCAGGATTCGGTATTTATTTTGTTGTTTTTTAAAAAAATCGGATAATGCTCTAGTTTCTTGCATGTAGCGTACTTTTCTAAAGTCTCCTTTTCATCATTAAGATTTGTTTATGTCCGACGTCTCTCATGCGACATCGGAAGCTCTCGATCGCCTCCTTAGTAGGCAACTAATCTCTACAAAATGTTGCATTACGTTTTAAGGATTTTATCTTCTTCCAGTACATTTTCCGTTTGTTTGTGTTCCAAATTCCACGCATTTATGTCCCTGACAGCTAAAAGTTCGGGTATAAAAAAAATAACCATACTTCCAGACAAGAACGTAATGGTCGTTTTGACCAAGGGGCGTGAGATAACCCCAGCAGAGAATTGAACTATCGCCCCTAGTAATGATGAGGCCAAGGTGGTTTGACAGTTTTCTAGCGCGGAATCGTGTGCCGGGCAATGAAGTTGTTTGTTAACGACTGAAAAATGTATTGTTTGAGGCAGTTTTTGGTTCATTACTCTCAGGGCCCTCGGGCCCGATGTGAACATCGGCGTGACAATGTCCGTTCATACGGTTACGGGCAGGTGCGAATGGGTCAGAATTGCGAGATGCGCAGAGGTTGGACAACGGAAAATGAAAACAAGAGCAATGGCCACGGTCACCTGGACGCCGCCCCGTCCCCATACCCGACAGAGGATGAGGAGGAGCCGATTCCACCATGACAACAACCACCAATCCTGTGATGCAGCGCACTGGAAGT
Source organism: Spirometra erinaceieuropaei (assembly GCA_902702965.1). Lineage (NCBI taxonomy): Eukaryota > Metazoa > Platyhelminthes > Cestoda > Diphyllobothriidea > Diphyllobothriidae > Spirometra > Spirometra erinaceieuropaei. The sequence goes on from CACRXP010000141.1 coordinate 198,032, forward strand.
CAATGACGAGCCGGCACGAAGAAAACTCTTAAACACTGTGAAGTGACGTGCGCAACCTACCTCCGATGATAGAAGCTTGTTTGCTTTCGAAGTGTCAGGCCAATAAAACCATGGTCGTTGTGATCGTCTTACCCTCTCTGTCATGTATGATAACCCATTCCGTATTACAGATAGGGTCTTTTAAAAATGCCGCAAAGTGTGTTCGAAAAACGTAAGGAAATATTTAAAACGCCGTTTCGTCCACTGCAAACTACTAATTGCCTTGCTAACCACCAGAATTGCGGTCATCCCATATTCCTGAAAATTTCCGCATCTTTTGATACTGTTCCGTTAATTAAATATTGCTGCTCCTGTAAACTTTTATGGCCGATGTTTAGGTGTAGGCTCAGACACAAGGTCACATTAAGATATAGATGCTATGCGTTCGACCAGACATTCAGTCTGTATATGTTCGATTGCAAAGCTTTGTGTCGTCAGCATAATTCACTTTATCCCATTTTGGAATGGCGCCGCTGTAGCGTTAACCGTCTTTTAAAACCAAATAAAATTGCCCATGTCCGCATTTAACACCACGACTTCATATAGTTTATATCATTCGGCCTTTAACAACGACATCAACCGTAAGAATGGTACAGAATGCCCTTAGGTTTCATTTCACCAGCTTCACTGTCATTAAGTCTGCGTTAAGGCTGATTACGCATTTTTAGGCGAGCTGCGGTCGTGAAAATTATTTCGTTTTGATAGGAAAAGGACTTATAATAATAAAAATAATAAGAATCATTGTATTTAATGCCAGTTTACAGGCATTAAGAGGCACTTCACAAAATACGACTGCTTTACCTAACTGTTTGACAAGATTGGAAAAAAACAATACTCGGCAGTGAAAAGCGAATTTTACAAAAGGGTTCAAATAAAAAATAAGCATTAATTGCCCAAGAATATCAAGGTATAGGCAAAGCTTTATTTTCCTTTGAAATTGAGCTCGCACCTTGACCTTGACGTCGACTTCTGTATTCTTTTGCAAAATTTAGGTTGGCATACATGCTCGCGCCATCACCTAGTAGCTAACTTATTCGTCCTGATTTAAGTGGCGCAAACAGTTGGATATAATGGTTATATTCGTCGACGCATTAGTCCACATATATTCTACTGACGTGTATCACAATATAATAATTTCCCGAAGTGAATACATGAGACTGAGGGAGTTCTTGATTTTGCTTCAATGTTGTGACTCAGGGTATCCGAGAAAACAACAAAACGATAGTTTTATTCAGTAACTTTGAAATAACTTTATCGGCGGCGTCTGAAATTGATAAAAAGACCAAGAAGGCAAGCCACCAGTAGATGGTTGAGGAGTTTACGATTATTAAACGGTGCTTAAATGGAAGTATGCCGTACTGTAACGGTACGTATAGTCAGAGGAACCAACCTCACGCACCAATGGGTCACTCGGTTCATGTGGAACTTAACCTTTCATTTATTCCTTCGGAGTATATTGGTTTGGCAAGCGAATCCAGAACTCGCACTCATTCCACGCTGGACTTCGAGAGATTATCAATCCACGCGGTATTAAATCAGGCAGCTACTGCTACTGCCGGCCTCTCGGGTACTGGCGTGCTGCAAGGGAACATCACTGCGCCCCAAACAAGACCAGGCTCTTCGACTATAGACAGCTGACGGAAATAGATACCTCCCACACCTTCTTCTGGAGCGGCTGCCCAAAGGAAAAGCAAATGATGCTGGCTCCGCCTTTGTCATTAAGAACGACATCGTGGGGCGACTGCCCTGTCTGCCTCGGGACATTAGCAATCGTCTTATGACTAGGCTCGCCTTTTCGGAAAACCACATCCGCCATAGTCGTCGTAACTACCACAGTCGCGAGCAGCCTTGCCGAGAGGAGGTCAAGGTTCACACAAAGGTATCCGTCCTCCTGGCGACAGTGTCGTGGTCAAACAAATTGACTGTCCTTTGCAGGTTCAATGTCCACGGCGGGAAAACCCACTGTGTCTCGAAGAAGATGCTTGATTTTCAGGGAGTCGGCGCCTTCAACACTAACGGCCCTTGTGTCCTACGCACGCACGCGTAACTCAACCACATGCAGACCATTTAATTCTTCTGCCCGATAGCGCGGGAGAAGGCCATGTTTATGCCTTCCCCTGGCTTGTTGTTCTCACTACCGCGGAACTATTTTATCGTCCGAAGGCGATATGGCTGCGATGCACTGGTGACAAAGACAATTTGCGTTGCGGACGGCAGGACTGGCCATTGCTCCTTCGTTTCAAAGGTAAGGATGAGAGCACAACCCCAAAAGCAATCTAAAGATGCGACCGGTGACGAATTTTGATACTATAGGTCAGTATAGGTCCGCATATTTTAAGGGTAATAGGTAATGTCTTTGAATACCCTACTGAAAACGGTACATGCAATGACTAGCTTTAAATAAGCATGGTACTCAAATGTTGGCAGTAATATATGTTTTGATGGGACCCCGACGGGTCCTTAATAAAAATTACCATTATTTTTATTACTTACCAGAATATTTTTCATTGAAAATGAGGGACCGAAACTCGAGGGCATTCAGTTGTAGATGATATCGGTAGAATAAAATGAAAAGACAGTCATCCGCGTTAGTGGTAGGTGTACGCAAGCTGTTGGCTGAGCATAGCGTATTCCACAATCGCTGGCATCTTGAAACCAGATGATTTCCCATCCAAAAGAAATGTGCGCGTTAGCTGCGCATCAAGCTGTGCTGCAATCACAGTAAACTCGTGTGAAACTACATTAGATCATGTTAAAAAGCTGACCAATATTTTTATAATGCCACACTATTAGGAAAGATGTAATACATGATTAAATATTATTTCTATTGTGACTTGCTAGTGAATGTTCCGTGCTCCTGATATACATCCCTCTTTTCCAGGTGCTAGTTCAGACAACTAACATAAGTCTTCTGTGAGACACAAACACAAGATACGATCAGCCCTGACCGACTGCCAAAATAAACTGATAACGGTCAACCACCATACACCAAATTTATTCAAATCCACGGCAATTTTGATTCCAAGCCGATATCAAAGTTCTCCAGGTTTCACGATATATTGATGACCCCAAAACTACCAAATTTCAAACTTCAGTCTCTATATTGCATATATCGTGCTTTTTTTCTAACTCCTGCCATTATTTTGTCTCAGAAATCAGGTTTCTTCTAACTTAAAACAAAGTCTCCATTCGCGCTTTATTGACTAAGTAGACACCAAAAATAAACTAAGTCCAAGTGCAGCCGAAGGGAATGAGTATGGCTTGGGTTTTTTCTTTGTTCAAGATAGACTGACAGCGCCCAAGGGGAGGTATAATAAACCTATTCTATTCTATTTATGGATAAGGGTCCGAGAAAAAATCCGCGTAGTATGTTCTTGGCTGAAAAAGATCTATAGACTACTGGGAGGGCTTTACATGAGGACAACTAGAATAATGAAAGGACTAAAGAATTTATCTCGCAAACGAAGGTTTAAGGCATTAACCTTTTCTCCCCTAAGTAGGGCTTATCCGAGGTGATCCCATGCAGATCTACTGGATTATGTTGAATCAGGACTGTATTATGCACTTCAAAATTTCCATACACTGGCCATAACTACTTACCTGCTTGGGGATTCCCTGGAACCTCTCTGAACCCTATTTTACCTAGTTGCTCGTGGGCCCTTGTATATTCAGTGAATCTCCGTGTCTGTGAAGAATATCACGAGGAAGACACTTAAACGTAAATCGAATGTTTAACTCGAAAATACCACCCAAATTTAAAAACAACTCCGTTAAACCAAACAAAAGCATTGCTCATACCTATCGCCAGAACGAATGAATATCAGTTTAGATTTCACACTACTGTCGACGCCTAAAAATGCCTCGGTTTTAATCTCACACTACTACGAAAATATAGTGTTTGTTGTTTATAGCGCTAAAAAATAGTGGAAACATGGTTATTTTAGATTAGAAGTTGTATTAACCGCTCTTAACAAAGTCATTGTCTATCACCTTTAAATACACTGTATTATATTTAATATCCTTCAGAAATTAGAGATAAGTCCGAGTTTTAAGATAGTGACCGACAGACATATTGCCAGCATCTTTAACGCAAGGTCAGCGGTTGAATGTTCTATGGTCATCAGCGTGACGTAAAAAGAGGTGAAAGAATGGGACGAAACGTTTGGGGAATCCACGGACATTAGGAAGAACAGAAGATTTCCGTTGGTCAGGCTGGAAAAATTGAGGACGAACGGCAAAAATAATGCCTAAACTAAGAAACTGTTCTGTTTGGAGATGTTTTACAAGAGAGATGGCCCAGAACATTATTGGAGTGAGAGGAGGAGTCGAGAAATACTACATGCGCGCAGGTACCGAAACCTATACCCGGTCATCTTATAGAATAATCATCCACAAGAGAAACAACATCCAAAGCGCAACGCCTGCACAAATATGCTCATTCTAGAGTGTCGGCAAATTTGGAGAAAATTAAACAATTTTATTAGGGGAAACTCAGCAAGCTTCGGGAGTGAGAAAGAATACGCATCTTATGGCCAAAATAAATAGATCTTTAGAGATTGTAGTTATCCTTTCCACCCATCCATTGACAGGCATCTTTTGTTCCATGAAGGAAATATCATTAAGATTTGTTTATACAGGTGATATCTGAGGGGAGTAGAACTAAAGCTAAAATTGTAGGACGACATCACTCTCTGTAGTTGGTGATTTACGGTCATTTTAAAGTCGTTTTTCTGCTGTCTCTTCCGGTCATGCCCACCTCATGCCGCAAAGAAAGGTGTGCGTAAGGACAGTGACTTGTGCATGAAGTAATTTATAGTGAGGTGGACTTGTGCTGCACCTGCTACACTCCCCTGGTCTTCCATCTGAGCCACTTACCATGACAGAGTAAAAAGTCAGAGGCGGAGAGAACGTCGGTAATTGTTGCGGCATGAATCCGCGCCTAATCGGACCACCACATTCCCTGATCCACAGACGAACGATTTCAAATAGAAAGAAAGGGGGACAGCTCGAAGCTCATTCGAGTGAATGTGCCATGTAAGCCTCATCGAAAAGGAAGCATCTCAGTTTGACTCAGTCTACAAATAAACCCCACTACACAAGCAATATGGTAACTGCAGGGTTCGAGTTTAACTGTCAGTAGGTAACATTTTAGGCCACGGCTTTTTGCGCACCATGACAATCCGATGTGCGTCAGACCGTTTTTAACGAGAAAACTGTGCTGGGTATCGATCTTACACACTTCCTTTTCTTGTGCATGGGCCGGTTTTCCAACCGGAGGAGGTATTTCGCATAGAAGCCGAAGAACACATTTCCGACTTAATTGTTAGGTGTTAAGTTAACGCCTGTAGTGTGTATTGTTGGACGTGTTCATGTGTGATGCATGTGTCGATGTGGAAATGCACAATGATGTGCTTTCGTATACGCTGATTTGCCCCAGATTTCCACGGAGACCTATGCGACTGAGCAGATCATGCAATGGCTAAATTTGCACGGACGATGCGGACAGTGGAGATTGCTGCTCCGGGGGCTAGCTTGTCAGTCTCTGCACGGTGGATTCATAAGTGTCCAAACAGGCTGATGTATGATGCGAATGTGCAGTGATCGTATGGGCAAAATAAATGTTGGATCTGCTGAATCGGTTACAGTGGTGGTTCTGCTAATGTTAGCCGAACTGGTAAATGAGAGGACGGCAGAGCCGTTGGGTAGGTCTGGTCTGGCGATACTGTTGCAAATTTCACGTGTAAGCAAAAAGGACCATACGGTGAGTGAATGTGCATAACGATCGCAGACAGTAGAGTCGAGTGCAGCAAGTGTACGTGGGGATCATGGCGCTGGTGTAACCGTCACAGTGCAATATATTCACAAATTACCGACCAGCCCAATGTGGAAGGTGAGTGTGCGGTAATAATTAAGACAAGTTAGGATGGAGTCCATATTGTAAAGGATGGTAAAGGTCGTGGAAGTGGTCTCACCGGCGAAGGGGATGTGATGATATCGCCGTGGCAGTGGTTATGGAACTGGCGACTGACGACGGCTGCGGGGCATCGGAAGTGTGGTTAGGGGTTGTAAGGGTTATCGTCCTCGTGGATACCATAAGTGTAGAGACAGGGCTGATTATGGGGTCGTTTGTGAAGGCGGCAACTCTGGTCTTTGGATTGTTGTTGAACTGTATCCGCCAATGTCTGTTGAGACCAACGCATGCGCGGAATGTCCGTTAGCAATCTCGGTATGTTGAAAGAAAATGGAGTGTTGGCCTGATGTATAGGAAACGCTCATGACTTTCGAACTACCTGTTCATCTTCGGCAGCGGCGACCTCTTTAGCCTCAAAGATTGCTGGTTCAATCTTCAGTGTCCTTCTTCAGGCCGGTTAATCCTGGAGGGATTCCTCCCAGGCTTCAAGGCTAAGTTACTTGAGGTAACTTTTCAGTTCAGATGCGTCCCGGACGACGTTCTTCTTACGCATCATGCTCATAAACCTAGAGAGACTGCCTACCTGCCGATTAATTTTTGTGAAAGTTATCTTTGTTGATCCTGTCTTCATCACACCGTCGGCAAACATATAAATTTAGGAACTATTCATCGTCAGCCCATACACAGCAATCTCTTCTTGATACTAACCTGAAAGTCATCAAATGTTTGAGCGGTGTAAGCGTTAGAACAGGAGTCGGCGGAGAAATCAATTGGGAGACGTAGGTTAAGGACAAAGCTAGTTTTGAAGAAGGAGACACGATCTCCTTCCTCAAGACTACTTCCTGAGACTCGTCTCTTCGCTTATATTGGCAAAGGTAGTTTTCCTTGTAGATCATAGTTGACCAATGATGATAAGATCAGCAAAACAGTTATGCAAAAGAAGTTTAAAGCCATTGGGACAACCCTTATGTCAGAAGCTAGGAAGTCGAGGAAATCGTCCAGGACTTCACTCCTAGTTGAATGCCTTCGTAATTTCCCACACACAGAGAGGAGACCTAAAACCTACCATTTCGGCCACGAAGACAGCCATGAGGGCAAAGGTTTCGCGGGCAGATGCTGAGCCCAAAAAAGAATGTTTTACCACAAAGGACTTAGGCTTAAGCTATAAAAATACACTTGCTTTATCACCTCATGCAGATAGAAACTCCGCCAAATCCGCGCAGATATGTGGATTGAAATCGCAAATGTTTTCCTTCAGGAAATGAAACCAAGACTTCATCAAACGTTTGTTCTCCCAGTCCTAAAATACTGCGGTCTTTTCATTGGTTTAATGAACGCCTGTGACCGTTATAAGATCGAAAGTGTTCAGAGAATTTTAAATCGGAAACGGTTCTCCTAAGTCGCATCCGGTATTTCTTATACTCACAGATGTCAGCTGACAAACATTAGGTTTTAATGGGGTAGAAGTCCCGAAGATGGCCTTGCTTCCTATTTCGCATCAACTCTATCTTCAATCTTCCGTTCATTGACACTCCCACTGCGACACGTCGGTCTTATTCCACGCGCAAGTCCTCCATGGTGATTCCACCGCCTCTTTGCACTACATTTAAGCGCTCCCTCTGCTTTGCTTCCAAATATACACTTTGGAATAATCTTCTGCCAGAAATTAGGTCATCGCCTAGCTTATCGGTATTCAAATCGAAATTACGTAAACAAGTTACACTGTAAAGTATGAAGACACTTTTAACAGTCTTATTCGTGAACAATCAGCTTCTTGACTTTGAGAAGGGTTTTCCTGGGATTTAGTGGTAGATCGAGTGGAAACCCTCATTTATACCTTCAAATCCTCTTGTTTTTAATTGGTTATTAAGTCCGCTACTGTCATTCCTCCCACATAGCGACGATTTTCGCAGTTCTGGATGTCATCTCCTCATTTCTCCCTCAAGCTGTCCGTCGATGCTCAATGCGGAACCCTCATTATTCATCGTCCACTAGTAGTTTGGCCATACCTCCCTTCCACAGTCCCCGGCTGGGTTCGAAGCGGATTGTGGCTGATCACGCCTGGGTTCCTCTCGTCTGGCCGTTTCGACCCGAATAGTCTCATCGGGCGTTTCAATTCTGCCCTGACGATGTCCGTTCTGCATCCCGTATACAATACCACATGCAGGCCAATCCTGTCTGAACCGCATACGTACCCCCCAAGGCTGACATTTATTTCTGCCCTGACAATATCCGACTATAATTCGTTATACACTGTCCCATGAAGGCCAGTCCTGCCCGCATTTTTGTCTTAACATGAGCAACAGTTTGTTTTCTCCTGTAAAGTTAATCCTATCGTTTTTATTTCTTGTGTGGGTTTTTTCACTGCTCGCTAGTCATTTTCCTTAACAAACTACTCATTCAGAAATTACGAATTGCACTTTGTACAGATTCTGCCTACCTCGTCTAAAATTCATATGAAAATTTATTTTAACTTGCTTTCATTGGACCCCGATGGGTCTTAAATAAAAATAATAATGAGTATTATTATTATTATTATTATTATTATTATTATTCTGAAGTGACCGGAGACAAATTCTCAAAAAGAACAAGCCGAATATTTGACGGACTATCGGGGCTTTGGGACACTCTATCGCACGAATATGTTCGTCAGTATTCCCTTACATGGTGATTTATCGGTGCACGAAACACGCTTCCTGAGGACGTAGTAATGGCGAGCATAACAAGTTACTTAAACACAAACACGACGCATCTTTAAATGAAGGACATGGTTCAAACACACGGGATCGTTCTGCTACATCAGAACGATCACCTTATGCCTACCACTAACTCGGATGTATTATATTGGACGTCATTCTCGGAAACCATATGGTGTGTCCTGATTCCTGCCCTCATGTCTTCAATAATGAATACTTTAACCAAAACTTTTCACTGGTATGTTTCCTTAAATTTTGAGAGGCTTGTGCCGTTCTTAATAAAGTCTTAAAAGAAAATGCTTACTGCCAAAAACATATTACAGAAATTAGAACGTGGGACGGCAATTTAGAAGAATGTGCATATGTTGAAAGCGTCCCTGGGTGGGTTCCCAACCAAAACTGGCTGTCGCTTGCGGGTCCTGGTAAACAGCCAGGCATTCTGATAAGCGGGGATTAACGATTTGCTGACGAAGACCAGGCTACTGAAAGTGCAATTATTCTCAATTATTGACCCACCACCGCTATGCAAATGCCTGCAGGAGCAATAAACTGAAGAATATCAAAGACAAAACGGAAATGCTCCTTATTTTTTTTTTCAATCAGGGTTGACCGAGTCATGGGACTCCCATATGATTTTATACGCTAGCTCAAGTGCGCGACATAATAATCTCCGTTCATCTATCTAAGTTCGTCAACCGGATTTCCACCTTTATTCCCTCTTCTTCTTCTTCTTCTTCTTCTTCTTCTTCTTCTTCTTCTTCCTCTTCTTCTTCTGATTTTTCAGGGCCGCTAATTCATCAAACCTTGTCCTCATCTAAATCAACGAGCTATTAAACTCATCATTTGAAGAAGCCCTAGCGATACCATTGATTCAGTGTGCCGATGGTCAAACCTACCGCTGACTATTACCATTCCCTTTATCAAGTAATGCGAAGGTTGGTTTTCACTGAAGAGATACTTGTTTGAGCAGGAAAAAACTGTGCATGAACTGTGCACATTGAAGCGCTCGACGGTCAGAGCGGACCCCATATTTTGAAAATAGTTAAACAAGGAGATAAGCTTGAATTTGCATTAATAATCCATAGGGCATTTTAATTCGCGTATTTCCTTCGCATGCTGCCTCACCCTCCTTCACCTACCGTGTTTTTCTAAGTTGCCCAATTTTGCTGGTTAGAGAATGTAAACTGAAGTAAAACCGTAACCATTTGCGTCAGTTTTCTCAACAAATCTAAACTATATTGTACTCCTTATTCCTTACATAATTTATGCAGCGGCCGGCAGCAGTTAATTAGTCGTGAAGAAATTAATTTGTACCATTAAACCCTACGGTTTGTGTATATTTTAAGCTTTGAAAATTGTTAGGAGGGAAGGAGGAAGGGAGAGGGAGACCCCAGCAGTGTTGACCGCTGAGACAGCAATCATGCATGCGTTTCCTTACGAAAGTGGTCGTCTTATATGACGTCATCCACAGAAAGATCGGGCTTCGATTGTTCCGTTGCCTTAATTAAATGAAAAAAGTAACAAGTTTTCGCATGTACAGCGGTTAAGTAGCAGTTATCACGTTCATTAAATTGACAAACTCATCAAACTAAGCTAGAAGACAGAGTATTTGTGTACAGATAAATCAGGAAATGTTGTTAGAGAGGGATAACTGCAACACGGTTGCCTGTGCAACAGACGCGTCTGCGTCTGCCTCGAACCTGCCGTTGGTTGGCTCACAGTAGTGGCATCGGTACTGGCTCTGACTGGTGGATAGGCGGAAGCTTGACTTGTTTGTAACGACTTGCAATGTATTCTGATTGCTTTTGTTGATGTGCCTTAGTGACCCCGACGTGACCCGCGTATGTGGTTTTTCAGTCGCCGGTCAGCAAAATAAACGTGGAGTTTTCGTTCACGACCTCATTCAATGGTTTCTGATTTCCATTCTCCCTGGCATTCCTTGATTTCCACTGGTTGTCCTAGATCATGCGTCAGGGAGAATTTTATACTGGATACTTTGACAGTCCCGCAAATTTCGTTCAACACGAATCAAAACGGTCAGTCTGACTCACTTATCGGGATTTCAAGACTGTTATGTGTGTCCAAACGAATTCTTCTCATTAAAAGCGTGCAGGCTATTCTAGGGGAGGGTCGTCATTAAATGCTGGCAAGCAAAATTTACCCATATTAGCCAATAACCCAGCGGAAAGTGAATTCCCGCAAATAGGCAGATTCTAAGTTGTGGCAGTACTCACCTTCAGCTGTGCTCGTTGGCGTTTCAGATCATCCTTCAAAAAGACTGCAACAAAGCAGAAGACGAAAAGTTAGACATTCGAAATCGTAAATATAATTGAAATACTTGGTACAGATTGAGACCTTTTCGTCAAAGGACTGTGCTTGGACATTTTTGGATAAAACTGATGTATCGAGAAACGCTACTTTGCGAGGACACCTAGTAAGTAATTAGTACAGGGTATTTGTTCGATTAATAAGCAGGATACAATGCTTTCCAATAATTTTGCCACTTATTCGAGTTGTTCGGGCGCATTTGGGTGCCAGTTTTTTTCTAGGAATAGGAATTTTTTCCTGCCGAAAATACAAGCTACCGCATAGTCGTTCCGTCAAAAATGCATATATTCCCGTCTGTTAGTACGGCGGACAACAGTCGCAATGACCGCCGACTGCTTGTTAAGATTTTCCCTGTCCCACCCTCATTTCTCAATTCCTAAGCATCTTAGAGGATTGGGCGCAGTCGCTGACACGACTTGAAGAATTGCGTCTAGCGCGTATCTCACGCCTGTACTGAAGCAGCTTTGGACTCATGCGGATTCGGGGTAAACAAATGAACACGTACTACTTTTGGACCCACCTCATCTACAGCGCAGTTGCTTGTTAAAGTCAAATCACAGTCTCTCAGAATAACTGCTGCCTAAGGTCTTCGCTCTCGTTAGGAACCTATGGCGCACCGTAATAGCTCAAGAGTGCGTCGGTGGTACTATAGTGCGCAAAGACACGCTTTATGTGTTGGCCCGGGCATTGAACAAAGACGATAATTGACGTCTACTAAGATATTATGAGTAACTGTGATAATGCATTTTAATGTTTCTATAAAAGTTAAGACGTGAAGGAGACGACCGCTGGAACAGGAGCTTTATTCGCCTGACGTTTTGGATTCTCGCTAGAACCCATCGCCAGAGACGGCAACATATGTGAGTAGGCCATGCGCAATGAGCTTCAGTATTTATGGCATGCAGTCACCATGCTGCTACATACCTTCGTTAGGGATTGTTGAACTAAGTGTGATGATTGTTCGATGGCCGACGCCCGAGTCATCAGTCGTTACAGTTTCATCACGTGTGTTGCTGTGATAATTACTCGACCATCTCTGCGCTCCTCAGGTGGCTAAATACCCCACCTAAGCTAAGTATCAGCACAGAATATGGAGGGGGGAAGTCATTGCACTTGTTAATAAAATAAGAGTCAGTGGACCAAGACTCAAGCGACCTGCGGCTCACTTGATTACCACCTCTGGGGAGGATTCTAAGTTCGACAAACTTGGACACGTGGTCCAATCTCGTTGAATGCACAGCAAATTGAGAGCTGGAGTCATTTCTCCGCACTGTTGCTGCGTGTTCAGTCATTCGCGTTAATAGCAGTGTTTAATTGTTTCCGACGTATTTGTTTTCTCGCAACGGCGCTAGATCCGGACGATTTTTTGCCACGGCAGTGAGTCTTCCGATGCCATTATCTGACGCCTGATGGTTGCCTCCGGTCTGTGTGTAACCCCACCACGAAAGGCGTCCGACAGCTGCCGAAACGTTCTCGATATATGGAGATAGATGTACGGGGGACAGATCGGCATCCAGCAGGTTTTATTGGGAATGCGCAACAATAAAAAATGTCAACATTCTGGAAGTGGCGGCAAACCCTGGTGCAGGCACATGCCGCGCCGGCAGGGATCAAAGCGGCCTGCCTCTTTCTTATTGTATAACATTCCGGTCGGTGTACGTCGTGGAGCAGGTGTGTGGTAGTGGCACTCCTAGGCGCGGGTTCTTGCCGCACCAGCCATCTGCGGTCTCTCACGCTTCCGGTCTTCTTTACTCTGTCTTAACACGGCGCCCGGGAAGTGGGGAAAAGAGTGCAGTAGCCGTAGCGCAAGTCACCATCCTACTGTGTAGCACACGCTGTTCATCGTCGGTCACGATGGATGAACTGTCAGAATAATTTACAAACTGAAGGCCGTCTCACTCTGATGTCAACAAGGCATCGAATAAAAGTCCAGGTGCATATTTTACTAACTTAGGAGTCCTTGCGTGAGACATGTACAAGGCGTTCGACTCACTGCTGGACGCCCGGCTTTTCATTAGGCTTTTCACATGTACTCAAGTTTTCAAAAGAAAGTTTTGCAATCGCATAAGAAGGTATTGAAAGAAGTAAGGACACCTTTACTAATCTGAAGCTCGGATTCGTCTACTTATACGTCATCATATGAATAAGCATTTTTGTTCGTGGACAAAAGGACGACCAACTTCTTACATGTTGGCATTGTGGCCACGACCATGATGACCAGCATGAAGACGTTAGCCACGAATCCATTGTATTGATTAATGAGGAGTGTTGATACCAGCGTGAAGAATATGCCAAAAACCTGGATAAGAACCAATGAAAGGGGAGAAGGGTTGACGCATTGAAGGGCTTCTAGAAATGAACAGTACGGAAAAGCGCACACTTTGAAGAGTTCATATCGCAAATTTTAAGGGTGGATGGCTGCAAAAGGGGCCCTTTTTGTGCTGACGTAGTCCCGTGTCCCGTGTCCCTAGTGTTGAAGAAGGAGACACGATCGCCGGGACAAGAGCTTTATTAGCCTGATGTTTCGGATTCCTACACGAATCCATCATCAGAGACAAAAAATCAGAAACGGGTGGTTGTTGTACAAGGGGCTGCGGTATTTATAGGATGCAGTAGCCATGCTACCGCATACCTATGAACATTCACGGCTCCTAGCCTAGTAGTAGCCTAGTGTCCCTCTTTCTTCGGGTTTGGCTTACAGATGTGCAAATGACCCTAGGAATGCGGTTGACATCACTGGAGTGCGGTCCTCAGTTCTGGTAACGTAGAATTGCTGGTACATCTGATACAGCTCGTGGTCTACTTCATGCAACTTGATGACACGAGACGGGAATGATGATGAGACGAGAATTTTCAAACAACGTAAACGTTGCCCATTTACTTCGCACACCCGGCTCCTGACAAATTCCTTTTTCTCTTGCAGAAAATGTGTCCAAGCAGGTTTATCAGAAGTAATGTTCATAAAATCTACCGGAAATGGACTTTGCGATATATTTGGACAATTTCCTATGCCAATACCTATCCCAGATTTGTTTGCGCTTCGAAAACTTTGATAAACACAGCTTGCTGCATTTGAAAATTCATGTTTTTTGCAGGGGCAGGTGTTCTGGACATAAAAACGGATATTGACAGCAATATCTGAAGTTTTCAGAATTATTTGATTTTCCTTTAAAAAGTGGTATCTCTGAAAAATGTAATATTGCGTTTAATATAGCTTTTATACTTTAATTTCTCTTTAAACTGTTACGTATTAGCATGCATTTTAGCCGGCTTGCGAGTGGTTAGCATTCAATCGTAAATTTCGACACATTTCATAAGTTAGGTGACCAAATAGGCTAGGGATCGTAGGACGAAGATACGATCACAGGAACAAGAACTTTATTAGCCTTACCTTTCGGATTACCACTTAAACTCATCATCAGAGACAGTCGCAGATAAGGGTAGTGGAGGCACAAGGAGTGCAGTATTTATAGTACGTAGCTGCCATGGGGCCATATGTATACTATAATTAATAGTCCTTGTGATCACCGCTGGGGGTCGTTACTATGGTCCGCCGTCACTGGGATTGTTGCTCGCCCGCACCCTCCCACGTGACTGATTCCCATGCCCAGGGAAAACTCAGTATCGAATATGGTACCAGGAGGTCATTAGGCTTATTAATGGAC
>CACRXP010000141.1:212711-236444 GCA_902702965.1 Spirometra erinaceieuropaei
GCAAAAACTGAACCTAATTCAATACAGTTTAAATGGTTTGCAACTCAATTTGTCGACCGAACCGCGAGTTGTGAGGCCTGTTTCAACACCGGAGACACCATGTCAGGTCACTTTGCAGCCGCGAGCGGCGAATCCAAGCAGCCCAGGCGCTAGAACGTTTCTGACATGCTGATAACAGGTAGATCAGGGACCGGTCTTAATCGGACAGAACTGCGGATCATAATAGGCTTAGAAGGGAGCCTTCACTGACCGGTCGTGTTCAGAGCATGCATCCACACATACACTCCCTCGTGTTTAATGCTCATACTGCTGCTACTTATTTACGTTGGGTAGCTGGAATTGTTGAATTATAGGTTCTTTTGTTTTCGAAATTGCAATTGCTGCACATACATAGAGCGGTCATAACTGAGAAAATAGTCTTCCTCCTCGTTCTTGACTGTCTGGTCGTTTGAATTCCTCACCAACGTTGTGCACGACACTGGATCACAAAGACATGTTTAAAATACGCATATACGGCTAGGTAATGATATATTCGGTCGCACATACTTACGTACACCCAAGGATTAGCAGTTGTAAACAGCCTTTTTATTTGACCGTCAGTAATGTACTTTTCCGAGCCTCCAATTTTTTAAATAACTGACATCAGCATTAACAAGATTCATGTCCTGACCTTTTTGTATATAATAATTTCTATTAGATTTGGAAGTTATCACTGCCCAAACATGTCTTTTCGCCGGCAACGTTTGCTTCCAAGCGTTTCGTCTGGCGTAGTTTGCGAATTACAGTGAGTGACCGATCTCATGAAATGCTAGCTGAAATTATGAAATGCGTTCTCGGTTAGGAAGTATTAATTAGGCGCGGTTGTAATACTTATTATCTTGCGGCGTTATCCTATAGTATTTCGGATTCCGCAGGATGTCGGCTTTTGAATGCACTTCGTTTTGACCTCTTGCAGAAACTGTATTTGGTACAAAATGACTACATAAGTAGCATGCATTGTTCCCATTGATTTTCGATGGTCTTGCAAATTCAAATATATTTGATAGGAATCACGAGCAGAAATAGGTTTTTTTCAGTCGTTTAATAGATAATCACGTGGTCTGTATATTTTACACCGAAAAAGAAGTATAACTAGGTTTAACAAAGTTTACTGATTACCGAATAATTCTGCGGCTTATCCGCCATTGCATAAGGGCTGAGTGATTTTCAGTAAAGAAAATCACATATTCTTCTATGCCTTTGAAAAGTTATCATATAGAGCTTATAAAATCTTGCAATGGATGCGGATTATGTTGTACAATTCATGAGGAGTCGTGGGAAACGGTCAGGTACGATGTTGCGTGAATGGAAATTGTGCGGTCATAAAAAATCTCCTAATTAGAAACTTTTTCAAAACCTTATTTTACTCCTTCTTCGGGTAAATAACGCAAAGATGACACGATTTTCTATCGAGCAAATGAAGGCAAGCAAGCTATTGTTTGTAGTTTCTATAAAATATAGTTGAATGCGTAAAACCGTCGAAAATCAATGGGGAAATCGCGTGCTATTTAAATAGTCATGTTTTTTTTACCAAGAACGGTTTCTACAAAAGATTGAAAAGCAGTGTATTCAAAAGCTGACGCCCCGCTAAGTCTAAAATATTACAGGATTATATCAAAAGATAATCAGTATTACAAATACGCGCAAGTTATCCTTCCTATCCGAAGAACGCATTTCTGAATCTCAGCCAACATTTCATGAAAATCGGTCATTCACCGTGCTGTGTTGGATCAAATGCAGTGATATATATCGTACCATTCAATTGCGAACTTCACATTAAGTTCTCTTATAGATGCATACTGACTGAGGGGAGTTCCCAAAATAAATTAAATCATGGTAATGTTTATTGCAGGTAGGAGTGGGCGGCTAGTTCCCAAAGTGGAGGCAAATATCATTACCGCATCTGAAAAAAACACTGTCATTGTTGACCCATGAGGGTTGTTGAGGGTTCTTTCACTCATTTGCGGCGCTCTTGATGCTTAAACCTAAACTCAATGGTTGGGGTTTAGGTTCAGTTCCACTGGGTATTCAAAGCCCTCAAGTTCGACTTTATTCACATACTTTTGGGTGAAATTGTTTACATGGACCATCACACACTGTTAAACTGTTCAGTGAGTAGGCACTATATAGCAGCTAATACTTTATTTCTGAGCAAATGCACACTTTCTATCGGTTCCGAGAGTTAGAAGTTAACAGAACTGCGCAAATTCTAAGGCTGCAATCGTCTGCAACCGAGTGTATTTTTGCGAAGACTGGCAATGCATTTTTAGGAAGCATCCCTAAACTTCCTGCGGTTATCACATTTGCCTGTTCAAGTGATACAAAACCTCTTCAATGCATACAATAAGGAACGCAAGGAATATTAATCTAGGGTCGTCGGATCTGTATAAAAGTAGGTTGAAGCTCGTCTTTTCATTTATATGGTGCGTAGAAGCTGACACCAACGCCACCGACCTCTCATATTCACACTGTCCCCGCAAGTTCATCCCACGCATCGGTCTGGTCGGTCACTTGCGAATCCATCGCACAGAGACAGGCGACACAGTGTTTGCAGCACCAACATAACCTCGGCGCACCCGACTCCACTGTCCACATTACACTCACACATTGATTCACTTAACGGGTCTACTAGGTCACATGCGCGTCCACGAAAACCCTCGGTAGACAACCGTCGACTGAATCAGTCCATCACACACAATCCCACCAGCATCCCGTCGTACATCAATCTCACCCACCTCAAGCACCACGTCCCACGCGAGTGGGAAGCGTGCGTTTCGGCTCCTTCTGCTGCATGTGTAATCGAAGTCTGAGACTGCGACGGGTGCGTCGGGCGCCGTGGCTCGGAAGGGGACCCACTGACGTCCCAACTCAGGCCACGCAGTCCAACCGGCTGTGTGCACTTGTGTTTGTGGGGAATGGCGGACTGGTGAGCTGAAAGCCAGACTGAAGCGGCTCCTTCTTCAGCGATCTGCGACACTTATGTACGTGAGGGGAGTGTGTGTACCCCATGGTTAGTGCCTCTCGGTCGATGACTCGGTCGAAGATTTTTTGGTTACCAAACCTTGAACGGTGACGGCCCAGGCTATATGCAGGACCACGAATTATCCTTAATCTTCCCGCTGTTATCACATTTGTCTGTTCAAGAGATACAAAATCTATCCAATGCATACAATAAGGAACGCAAGGAATATTAATCTAGGGTGAGTTATTTGTGCCGTACATGTACGGGCGTTCAGTTAGCGGGGGGCGAATTCGGCAGTTTCCATGAGTTAAGTTGTTTCCACGCGTCGTGATTCGCGGCTTTGCAACCATGAGAGACCCCAGCAGGGGATCTCGTTTCACGCTACCTCGTTCATTTAAACAGGAAAAAAAGTAGTTTCAAAACTTTGCATTTTCATTTAACGAGGAGATATATGCGTGGGTTTCGTTTCTTCCACAAAAAACGTTTATTTTCACCCAACTCGTATTGCAGGTGACCTTGAAATTGACGTCAGGCAGGAGGTGGTTATGCTTCAATCTGACCCGTTGGGAAAACGATTAACCCCCTTTTGCGCCCCATATCGTAACAATATCCTCAAAATAGCCGAAGAAAAAAGGTCTGTAAGCGTGTGAAATGTCAGTATCAGCAAACCATGGCCCTCGCAGCCTGATACCCAATGGCAGTTCCCTGGCACCTGGTTCCCTGCCGGAAGATGCGCTTGCGTTCCCGCCGGTGGTGGGCATGGCCGCCCAGCGATCATCGCCCCTCTGGCCACAGTTCGGGTGCTGTTATTGTTGGCAAAAAATCCCGGTCATTTCCTGTGTGGACCAGGGTACGGCTCCGGCCGTGCCAGCCACCTGAACCCCCCCCCCCCTCAACTCCAGTCTTCTTGGCTTTGTCTTGACACCGGGTTCACATAGGGAGTGAGAGAGAGAAAGTGCTGTGGAGCACACGGTGGACACAAGTCAAAAAAGCTCGGTCATTTGCTGTGTGGACCAGGGAGTGTGATTTGACGCCCAGGTGCGGCTCCGGCCGTGCCAGCCACCTGAACCCACCCCACCTTCAGTCTTCTTGGCTCTGTCTTGATACCGGGTCCAGATAGGGAGTGGAGGATGGAAAGTGCGGTAGACGCCGTGCAAGTCTGCAACCACCATAAACTAACGTATGCACAAGTCACCGTCCCTGCTCCGCCTTGCTGTGGAGCACACGGTGGACATTGTCGAAACCGACGGTTCGTCTGCTACCCATTAATTCTAAATCCTGCCCGCGTCACACATGTGTTAAGGATCCACGAAACACAAGCTGTACACACATTCCTCCACAGTTTTTTTAGTCACGCACAAATAACGACAGCTGGTAAAAGCGTATTGTGCCACAAAGGGACATAATTGGACAATATTTGAGTGATTTCCATCTATAATTTGTATCCGGACTCACAAAGGCATCCAGGTCAGAAAACAGATTACGCCATATGATCAGTACTTTTTGACAATTATGTTTTTCCCAGGCGACCGTAAGGCTATTTTTGTATAGACAGCATTCTAGCATGTATGAGATACCCTGAAACAATGTTGCAAGTCGATAATAGTCACAGTTCTACATGTGCGATTCTCCCCAATCAAAGACGCCTCATAAAATATCAATTAAATTACTGACCTGATGTAGGTGCCCACAAACTGCGGAACATAGGTTAGGCCACATGGCCGTTAGTTTCTCTCAGGATAGGTCGCGCGTGCGATTAGGATTATTTTTAAAAAACAATTACACCAGGCTTTTTAAAACGAGGTTATTCGGATTCGACAGTAAAAGCTAAGAAGCGAGATCCAGAAAGCAGTCAGGAAGATGGACACATGATCGATGGAATAAGAGCTTTTTAGCCTGACGTTTCGGACCCGTGCTAGAAGCCATCATCAGAGACTGAGGCCATGTTTAGCACGCAGTTGCTATGCTTCTGAAAACTCGCAACTTCTGCATCCATCGCATGTGCGACAATTGCCTACCTACTCATTGCCAAAATCGCATCACTCGTGTGGATTTTATGGGCGGAAACTGATGATGGAGCCGAATACAAACGCGAAACGTCCGACGAATAGGGCTCTTGTTCTCTACAAGTCAGGATTGTTGCGTGTGAGCAAGCGCAAAGGCGCGTCCACCGGAAAAGACTAGAACCAGTCTAATAAGATTGTAAAAATGGGCAAAAAAGCGTAGATTTAACTTACATGGGCGGTCATATTGAGTATCCCGGAAGAGATACCCTCGTTAACAGGATAGGTGATTTCGGCAGCATACTCTACTCCCAACGGCAAACATCCGGCGGGGAAAAAGCTGAAAGCAGTGCACAGACAGTGAGTTGTTTTATAGCAGAGAGGTCTCGCATAACTGGCAAAAGCAGTCTAGTTTGCCCATTCGTGTAGACTGCAAAAAATACGCCGTCTCGAGATGGCGTCTTATATTCTGCCAGGTTTTCCACTTGATGGAGCTGCTCAGTCAAATGTCACACTGTACTTGTTTTCCCGGCAATAAAAATACTGGGCAAAATGGTATTACCGACAAAGACAAAGGAGACTGGGATGGCCATTTTGGGTTGTAAGTCGTCGTCAGACAGTCATACCTAACCCCGAATTGTGGAACACCCGAGGCTCGAACTCGCGACCTGTTAGTTAGAAGTCCACGCCTCTAACCACTGAGCTACGGGTTGGATATCCTGTCGGTTTTGATCGGGAATATACAACGGTGGGGGAGCGACAGCACAACGAGCCCGTGGCTCAGTAGTTGGAAGCGTTGGACTTCTAACTAACAGGTCGCTAGTTCGAGCCCCAGATGTTGTATTCCTCGGAGTTGGCTATGACCGGCTGACTACGGCTAATAAGCCGGAAATAGACATCCCAGTCTCCCTTGTCTTTGTCGGTAATGCCATTCTGCCTATATCATGCGCCGCTTTGCGGCTGCTGGTTGGACTCGAGAGAGAGAGAGCCCGTAAGGCACAACGAAACGAGTGAGTTCCGTAAAAACGATCGGTGAGCGTCCCTCCACCACAAATGCTATGTTTTACGTGCGCAAGGGAGTCCGACCTGTAGCCGGGAGAGGATGAAAGTTAACATATACGAACAGACAGACGTGGTGTTCATAACTCCTACGAACTGCACACTGTATGAATTGAACGAGGGGAAGGGGATCAGAATTCCGATTTTTCACTAGATCTACCGCGTGCACTATTATGTCGTCAGTCTGCTTAAGTGTTTCATAGGACCGACGCGATCTGTATAGATTACGAAAACAGAAGAATAAAAGTCGGAAACATTCAAAAACAGAGGCGATCAATGAAACAGGGTCTTTATTCTCCCGACGTTTTGGATTCACGCTCGAACCCATCGTCAGAAACAGTGACAGATACGGGTACTTCGTGCGCAAAAAGTTGCAGTATTTATAGTACGCAGTCGCTATAGTCCCCTTCATCGAGGATTGTTGCTCGCTGGTGCGCTAACTATTGGATGGCTGACATGCTAGTTGTAAATTGTTGAGATTTCATCGCCCGTGTTGGATGCTGGCGTGATGATTGCTCGGCCATCCGGCTCACCGGCTTGCGCGCTCCCCGAGTGGTTATTTACTTTGGCCAAACCATGCCTCAGCACCGAATATGGAATGGGATGTCATTGCACTTGTTCATAGACTGAGGTCCTGTGAACCATGACTCTTGAGAAGATTTCCCACCCTTATCAAACTTGAATGTGTGGCTGGGTGTCGTCGAGTGGGCCGTCACACAGCAAGAAACATCAGAGGTCGTTTGCTGGATCTGGTGCGGTTGTGGAAAAAGAAACTACGGAACTGGAAGACAGCACCGGACGCAGGTCGCCGAACACGCGGCAGCGGTGACGACAACTCTCAAGTCGCGGCGAAGTTTGCGGGGGGATAAAGACTATGTGCGAATGTTAAAATTCGCTCAAGATAAGTGTTTTCCACGGGGGAATACTCCCATGTCCTTCGGCGCAGCCATGTATTCGTCTCGTCAGTTGCCAACACCGTGCCTAGGCGCGACTTTTGGCTTTTGAATACGATCATGCCCTAGTGTTGGCGCAGGGTGGCTAGCCTTAGGACTGACAGTTTTTATCCATCGGCGAAGGCCACTGGCAAATATAGACCACTTCAATTCCGTCGCGATTTGGAGTTAATCCAGACTCCTTTTGACCGAAACCTCCGATATTATCGACTGTGAATAAAAGTTAATTGGGATTGGTGTTCACTATTTTGTCCCCTGCACAAGATGAAATAAGTGCGCTGCGTTTTGCCCTGGCATTGTATCTTTGTAGACCAAGTATTACTGACTGCCCGCGCAGACGCACCCGAATATTTTATTTGGATGAATAAATCGGCTAAAGTCGGACTGACGAGCTCTGACTACAAAGACCTGGAATTGGAACAGAAGCATAGTTGGGGCAAAATGTATTACGATTTGAGGCACTGTTAGACGGTCCGTTCAGTTCGATGGCATCAGGTAGATCAACCATTTGCTGGCCATGCCAAGAGTTTGGCGGTTTAAGAGTATGTAATTAGCTCTAGAAATTCTCCCAAGCTGGAACTTTCTACACGAAATCAGCACCCATGACTGACTGATGACGGCTAATAAGCCAGAAGTGACCATTCCGGTCTCCCTTGTCTCTGTCGGTAACATTCCATTTACAGTAGATGTGCTAACTCATGAAATGTCAACCAAAATTTCGAAATGCGTTCTCGGTTCGAAAGGATTAATTAAGTAGTGTTGTAAAACTAATCATGATGCAGCATAAATCTATAATGATCCAGTTATCCCAGGGTGTCGACTTTCGAAAGAACTTATTTTCGGCTGCATGCAAGATCTATACTCTGCAAAAAATGGCTACTTAATTAGGATGCAATTTTCTCATTGATTTTCGATGCCCTTGATAATTCAATTATATTTCATGGAAAAAATGCATAAAAATATTCATTCTTTCACTCTTTCGGTAGAAAATCACGTCTTCTTCCAATATCATACTCAAAAGGAGAGTATAATTCGGTTTTAAAAAACTTTTCTAATTCCCGAATAATTTAGAACTCGAGCTGCTGCTACACTTGCATTCAGGGTTTCAAAACTACAAGCTGTTTATTTTCCGTGTACGGAAAACCATGCATTTCTCTATGGTGTTAAGAGGAGACCATATGAGGTTCATAAAATTAAACAGTGGATTTGAGCAATATTGTTAACTTTACAAGCCACATTCGTAAATGCAGATACATGACGTTTCATGAACGGCCATTTAACGGTATTAAAAAATCTCACAATTAGAAACTTTTTTAAAACCGAATTATACTCTCCTTTTGAGTATGATATTGGAAGAAGACGTGATTTTCTACCGAAAGAGTGAAAGAATGAATATTTTTATGCATTTTTTCCATGAAATATAATTGAATTATCAAGGGCATCGAAAATCAATGAGAAAATTGCATCCTAATTAAGTAGCCATTTTTTGCAGAGTATAGATCTTGCATGCAGCCGAAAATAAGTTCTTTCGAAAGCCGACACCCTGGGATAACTGGATCATTATAGATTTATGCTGCATCATGATTAGTTTTACAACACTACTTAATTAATCTTTTCGAACCGAGAACGCATTTCGAAATTTTGGTTGACATTTCATGAGTTAGCACATCTACTGTACGTCTACTACTAGTCGCTGTGTGACTGCCTGCTAGGGTTCTAGTATGAGCCATAAGGCACAACGGAACGAGCAAGCTCTGTAACCTGATTGATTAATACCCATCTGCCATAATAGATATTTTCGATTACAACCGACAGGACAACGGGCACGTGGCTTAATGGTGGATTGTCATACTCCATGACGATAGACCCTGGGTCCGAATCTTAAGTGCTTTTAGGTGTCGGTAATAACATATATAGACGTTGTAATTAGGGGATCCAATAAGTGGCACAATGATGCTCAGCGGCGCATCCGTCTTGTGCAACTTCGGAAGACCGTACGCACGTGCGATACGGGGGTCATTGAGGGCCATACATCTGCTGTCATCGGGGCTTATGAGCTTCAATCGGGCAAGCTCATTCACTTTCTTCTTGATAGCCGCGGCTTGTTTTTTCGTTGGGTCTACAGCGAGTGGCGTATAGGCTTCCCTGCCATCGAAGATTTGGTTTGCCTTGTTGACGTAGTCAGCCTTGTCCATGATAACGGTTGCTCCTCCTTTGTCAGCAGACATAATAACTATTTTGTCATCTGTCCTCAGCAATCACAACGCCTTTTTCTCTTCGGTCGGTAGGGTTTGATGATGTTTCGTTTGTCGAAGGAGACCAGTGGCGCAACTGCGAATGTCCGCACACATGCCATCAGGGACGTCTGAGGTCAGAAGGAGGGATTCAGGGTTGGCTAGGAAGTCCGTAAGTGCAGCGTCGGTGTGATTGAAACTTATGCCCTTAGACAGGAGGCTTATTTCAGTGGAAGATAGATCCCTTTTCTAAAGATTAACAACCTTCGTGGACATTCGGTTCTCGCTGGCCGTGGAAAGAAGAGACTGTAGTTTCTTTTGTAGATCGACCCGTTTTTTCATTGTGGCGTCTTGGGTGGTGGCGTTTATTCGGTGATGTATTTCTGAAATGAGGTTATCTCGCAAGCATGAGAGGCATCGGATTTTAAGGTCAGAGATTGTTGTTTCGAAGCGGCAAAGACGATGGTAGACGTCGGATAAAATGGCACTCAAAACACGAAATCCATACTTGCGCGCAAGTCGTCTTCCGGTCTCATTGGGTAGGGTGGGCTTGAATTGGAGGGACTTCGGTAGGTCACCATAATCGCGACAGCGGTGGAGAAGAGTTAACTGTTCGTAAGTCGTCGCCTGCCTCTGTGCAAATTTATCCCATCGTCTGGTAAGGATAAGCGTTTTACGCCCAGAAATATGTTGAATAACTGACATGGTGTGCACTCCGAGGTAATATAATGAAAAAGAGAAGGCTCTTCGGAAAATCGAGTTGTACTCGTAAATTTTCAAGTCGGTGACACCGACCCGTCGTCAGACGAAATGAACAGAGGGAAAAGTGAAATCGGCAGACCAGGTCGGCAGGCGCGACAGGACAGATAACGACAAACAGACAGCAGATGTGTGAGAGGGGTGGGCACCTAGTTATGGTAGGCCGTGGGGCAGGGGGAGGGAGGGAAGAACCGTTAGGGCTCCCAGTGTTGGAGGCGGTGAAAACGCGGGGGGATTGCGGATCAGTGGGAATGCGGGCGGCTGGTCACTGATGCGGGATGAGGTCAGGGGGCAATGCGCCGGCGTTGGAGGTGTTAGGGGTTTCGGTTGTTGTTCACCGTGTTCACCGTCAGACAAAATGAACAGAGGGCGAAGCAAGCAACAGATGATACCCTCTCGTTTTTAGATGTGAGTATACAAAGACTTAATGGTAGAAAACTAGCAACAAGCGTCCACAGAAAGGACTCTAGTACCGAAACCATACTTAACTATGGGAGCAATCATCATGCCGCCCATAAACGAAACTGTGTCCGCACTCTTTTCCATTGGGCCTATCGCATCTGCAACAGTGATGACTTAAATAAGAAGGAATTGGCCTACTTACATCGGTTATTCCGGTCCAACGGATATTCAGCCAGTTTTGTAAAGAACTGTCTCAGACTCCAGAGACAACTACCAAGTCCCGAGTCTAATGGAGATAGAGTGTCACAGAAATTCTATTCACTGCCGTACATTCAGGGAATCTTTGAAACACCCTCCGGACAATTACAACGCTTTAGAATCTCCATTGCCCATAAACCCGCATCTTCCCTACGCAAGGCATTATGCCGAGTAAAGGACCCGGTGCCCAAAGAACAACTAATCAACATCATCTACCGTATACCGTGCGCCAACTGCCCTTCTGTTTATATTGGCCATACAGGCCGAGGTCTTGGTACTTGCATTAACGAACACAAGCTGGCCCTCCGCCGACATGATCCTCTGTCTCTCCTGATTGCGCACGCCCCTGAACATGATCACCGCTTCAATTCGGATGGTACTGAAGTGATCGCAAGGGCTAACACCAGACAGGCGCGAGAATTCCTCGAATCTTGGCATTTTGGCATGACCAGCATCAACCGCCACGTCGATCTAGACGCTCACTACGAGGGCTTACGCACACGCTCACAGTCTTGTTCTTAGACCCCAACAACTGCTAACCCCCACTCGGACGCAAAGACGTACGCTGTTTCGCCATTCCGCCCCGTCTTGCGACACGGTGATCAACAACCAAAAACCCTAACACCTCCAACGCCGGCTCATTGTCCCCTGACCTCATTCCGCATCAGTGACCAGCCGCCTGCATTCCCACTGATCCGCAATCCCCCCGCGTTTTCTGCACCTCCAACACAGAGAGCTCTAACGCTTCTTCCTTCCCTCCCCCTGCCCTACAGCCTACCATAACTCGGTGCCCACCCCTCTCACGCATCAACTGTCTGTTTGTCGTTGTCTATCCTGTCGCGCCAGCCGACTTGGTCTGTCCATTTCACTTTTCCCTCTGTTCATTTCGTCTGACGACGGGTCGGTGTCACCGACTTGAAAATTTACGAGTACAACTCGATTTTCCGAAGAGCCTTCTCTCTTTCATATATATATATATATATATATATATATATATATATATATATATACATAAACATTGATAAAGTAGTCATATTAAGTAGTTGACTTACCCTAGGAGAAATATGCTGAAGAAGATGACGCTAATATGACCTATGAAGATACTGCCAACGTAGAAGCCAAAACTAAGCACACTCAGCACGTAGAAGATGATCAGCACGCGCCTTTGTGCAACGAGAATAGTGCGGAAAACAGAAGGGAAAAGGGCAACGATAGGGGGCTGTAATTGCGAACGAAATTTTATATCTGGCGTTTTTGCCAATTTGAAAATGCAGAAATTAGGAGATACGACCCTGTCATTATTCATTTCATAAATTACGACCGCATTATTTAGGGCGCCTCTTTGTTCACGCTAAAAAGAGGTAGTTGGAAACGCTCTGCAAACCTAGTGGCCCAGTATGCCCAGAAATGACGTCTACTCACGAAACGTTGACAACAAACCTTCGTTTCTGATGTCACCGTGGAGCAAAAAACTGACGGAACATTCGACGCATCCTTTTGGGACGATGAGAACAACTACCGTATCCCTAACATTGTGTGCGCATAATCGCCAACCTGACCGTGTCCTGACATATGAATCTACCAAATGCACTAAACAACACAGCTAAGAAGAAAATGGGAAAGGGTAGCCCAATAAGGAACTCAAATAAAAACGAAATGGTGAGACCTTTTATGTATTAGAAAAAATCGTAAAAACAGGTGACGCCCAAGACCGATGGCGATACTAAACATCCTGGTTGTACATCTTAATCAATAATTGGCTAGCTAGATAATAAATGAGTCTTCTACAAATTTCGATGCAGCGCCAATGATAGGTCATACTGCAGTCAAGTTGAAACTGTAACCCGTACATAGGCCGGGCAAATGCACGCTGGATAGTGAGCATACATTTGTGTAGAGCAGACGCCTTAATGTTGGCGTCTGTCTATTCATGAGATACAGATAATCCTTCAAGTCTTTTCGCTGCAATGTCTCATTAATTCCTCGGCACGTCGAATTATGTACTGCATACAAAATTCCAGCAGTGAGTCCAAAACAGATCAAAGCACGTAACAATAGGTTTTCTGCATATGAGTTCTGTGACTTTTCAGGTATATACGCCATATAGGCCTTAAACACTAACATATTTATTTGTCAACCAAACGAAATCGTGCAATTCGCAAAAAGATGGCTAGTTTTTGGTGCACTCAGAATAGGATGAGTCAACGTCTGGAAAATGTAAGTACGTCTAAAAGGCTGGAATTTCACTGTTATCAATAGTCTCTCTAAGCGCGTCATCAGACTATGAGACTTCTGAGCTGACATTTCGCAAACTATATCCGTCTACAAAAACTTATATTTAGAACTCAGTGTAATTCCTGCAGAAGGTTAGAAAAGATAATCGTGACATATGACATTATTTCTCCCCTTTCATCATTTTCTCCTGACGCAACGGAACGCTGTATCAAGGAAAGCCAGAGGGCCTACACTACCGATGTACCTGCAGACGCCCTGCCGGGATACTTAGATTTTTTTCGAGACACAAACTGTCGTTTATCGAGTGATACTTTTGACAAACGAAAGATGCACCTATAGAGCGGCTGAAGCACCAAATATGTATTGGTTTTGTAGCACGTTTGAAATGTTAATTGTTTTCTACACATGTACTCTAGTCTGACGACGACACGGGGAACCGACGTCGAAAATTTACTCAATAAATTTTTCTCCTTTTCCCAAAGAACACATTTGATTTCAAATTATATTTTTTGGGATGCCTGCGCTCCAATTCATTCATATATATGACTTTCCGAATAAGAATGTAGTGCAGAAATGGAAAGCTATAGTTCCTGAACTCAAAATCTTGGCCGTGCTACGCAAATGATCTACTTCCAAAAACGTTCAGTTAAAACTGCTCCGTAACAACCGTGGTTGACGAAAAACTCCCATTTCATAATGTCTTTTTGGAAGCGCTTCTCAAACCGAGTGTCTCTTTGAATTTGCCCACTAATTCATATGGTAACGACGGTTCAAAATTGGCTTTTTCAGATCTAAGACTATCCAGACACCAAAATCACTCGAATAATGAACCGTCTACTGCGTGAAAACGCTACCTAATTTCGTTGAAAGACAGATGAAAAAAACTAAATACAGATAGCACAAGCCCGTAGATACATTGCGCACTCGGATTGTACACCCTAGGAGCGGAGTTTACCATTTTAATATAATATAAACTCAGTGCATCGGTTGTGAGGTTGTCTACTTATAACGATCCGGAAATCGTTTGTCCATTTGCATAAATGAACACCCACTAGCATTGAAAGGAGGAGAGAATTTGTCCCGGGTAGCTATCAGAATACCGGGGATAGGACACATCGCCATGGGAACAAATCAGATCGAGCGACCGCGGGTTTCTGAAATCAATGTATTCATACAAGGCATACATCAATAATATATGAATGGAAGAGAATATGCGCACCCCAGGTTCTTGTTTAAAAGAAGACGAAGGCACGATCATTGGGACGGTAGATTTATTGGCCTTAGCTTTCGGACACGAACAGGAGTGCATCATCAGAGACTGCTAGAGTGCAGAAACGTGTAAACATTTAAATCGTTGTGCCGTGAGGGGAGGGGGACTACGTTACGAATACTTGAGTACATAGGGGCCGTTCAGAGAGGCCACCCAATATCTCAAGACGCCACTCGCACGGTGGAGGAAGGCCATGAGTTCGTCCTCGCCAACACGCGGATATTGGCGCGAGCCGGCAACAAGACGGGAGAAGAACTGTTGGAGGCGTGGGTGTCGGACACCAACTCTATCAATAGACACATTGATTTGCCTGCGTGTTATCACGCACTCCTCCCATGCAACCAGGTGGCGCAGCTTACATCGCCGCGAAGTACAAACGCCGTCACCACGCCGGGGGACCATTGTGGGCCAGGCAGCACAAACCAGAACTAGCCACGGATGTAGTCCCCTCTCCCCTCACGGCAGAACGATATGAATGTTCACACGTTGCTGCACTCAAGCAGTCTCTGATGATGAACTCCTGTTCGTGTCCGAAAGCTAAGGCCAATAAATCTACCGTCCCAATGATCGTGTCTTCGTCTTCTTATCAATAATATATCAAATTGCTTTAGGGATTATGTGCGTCTGTTATGTCACGATTCAGCAAATTGTGGCTCTCGCTGCCTGGTGTGCGCTGGCAGCTCTCTGGCACCTGGTACTCTGTCGGTGGATGCGCTTGCGCTCCCACTGGGTATCCGGGTCGTTACTGACGATATTTCCCGTGTGTGCCAAGACAAGGTGAGAGCTGGGACGGTGACTTGGACACGAACTCGTATACAACGACAGCAGGCTTGCGCAGCATCTACCGCGCACTGTTCTGCCCCCGCGACCTGGATCCGGTGTCAAGATTGAGGCAAGAGGACCGGAGGCGGGAGAGGACGCAAGCAGCTGACGCGGCTTAAACCGGCACCTAGGCGTACCACAACAACCCCGAATCCACACTGGACACTGGCGAGGATTTTAATCAACAACAAATATAAGAGAGTGACGCTGATCGAAATTGGCGTAAATGGGTATGCTGCAACGCCCTAGTGTTAATTAACACTTTTTATGGGTCCAAACCCACGACAAGAGAGGTAAGCTTTGAGTACTGTCAACGCTCCAGCCAACTGAGCTAGGAAACCCCATCGGGAGCCCTGAGGTTGATAATATTTAAAGCGAGTTATCCGCTAGCCATGCACTTGTGATTGTCAAAAGATCTGCTGCGAACCCAAGTAGGTCAAGCTGCATATAGGACATGAGATTGCGAAGGAAAGAAACTCGAGGTGCGTGGTTCATGTTAAACATTTTTTTCGCACACATTGGGTACCCTCTGTCGGATTGGAAATGTTACCATCTTCCACCAGTGGGCCCTGAATTCCTAGCTATTCAGATGGAGCGTTTTTAAACAAGCATAGTCATCGCTATCCTCGAATTCCATCTGCTTTGAACCCCTGTAATGGAAAGCGCCGAGTCTTTACATATAATTGTAGAATGGACATTTTTGGACTTAAAGACATCCCTAATAAACTGACATTGAAGCATGCGGAATACTGTAAGAACGTAGATTTTGCCTTTTTTTCCAAGGCGCCCTAGGCAAGCGTTGGGAATAGCAGTGAGGGGAACATCTGACAGATCGACCGTCGTTGCTGACGATGTCTACCGTGTATACAGGCCGTAGGCGTCGTTGTCCAGTAACTTGTGTCATCCTCTTCTCTCTGGCCCGTTTTTTCTGTTCGTTAGAATCTTGGTAAGGTATTGTTCTGGGCCAGGAGATCTGATGGCACGCCTAGGTGCAGGTTCAGTCTTGCCATCTACCTGCGCCCTCTCCTGCGGGAGGTGGGGCGGGGGGGGGACACAGCGAAGTAGATTCTGTGGAAGTCTACCACCACTATAAACAAATTTCCGTCCAAATTACCGTGCCTGCTCTCAACATGCTGTGGAACACGCCGGGGACATCGTCGGCAACGACGATAGATTTGGACGTCACAAGAGGTGACGGGTAGCTGAGCACAGCGCACACCTAGTAGCATGGACATCGGCCAATAAAAAAGCAGTATTTCAGATACGACTAAAGGTCAACGACGAGCTACTGAACTGTTTTCAAAATGCGCGCAATAAAAATCGTTTCATTTCCGAAAGACTATATCTGCGTCCAAATATGTTATCCAGAATGCACATTTTCACGCGCGTTTTCATCTTAGTTTTTGGCATTAAAACGAATGATGTAAAATTTCCTCCTTATGGCCACGTCGCTTAAAGTGCCGTCCGCTGAGGATTTAGAAGTTGGAGAACGTTTTGTGCACTTTGAGCTATAGGCCACCGATTTGCAAACTACCTGATAATAACTTGCTCTTCACGTGCGTATATACCGCAAATTGGAATATTACAGTGACGGCTCAGACTGTGAGATTATCCTTAGGCAAGGTAGTTGCTAAATGGTCAGAATGACTGCAGTACGTAGGAACTACTCACAAATCGGTAGGCACTATGTATGCTTCTATTTTAAAAAAATAATATGCTGTGTCATGTGAAGTTGCCATTTTGTATAGTCAGTTAATGCTGAGTCAATTGCTGCAAGAATCGACATCAAAAAGTCAACCCGTACAAAGTGACATCGTCGTTTCCTGATACCTGAGTAGACATAATACCTCGTGCGGCATTTGGTTCATAGGTAACGACATTTTCTCCAACATGTGTACGTATAAAATGAGGTTTTTAGGATTTATGAAAATTTTAGCGAAACAGGGTTCTTCATTTTTATGAGCGTAAAATTTAAAAATAAACAGCTTCCAATACAATCAGTACATTGAATAAACGTTGCATGCATTTGGTCGACACATTTATTTGTAGTTATAAAGTTCCCCGAAAGCTACTCACAACGAAACATGCTACATAAATGCAACGTCTTTTCAGACATGATTTTTGTCGGCGTTAAAAGTGTATCCCACTATATTGAGTTTCGCAACCGATCTAAATTGGTCAGCGCAAATCAGGGAACTTGATGACTGGAATGTAGACGATTACTCTAAAACACAGTTTACGCATTCGTCTAACTCACGCAGAATGTGTTCCCAAATAATTTTATCAAACGGAATGTTTAAAAATTTGAAATAAAAACTACACTACCGGATATTTGGCAGACACCTATGTTAATTGCCGCCCTAATCTGGGTTTGCGCATGCGGATCTGTTCTCCGCAAGATCAGGGTAATTTAAACTGGCGAGTTTTAGCAAAGTAAAAACGGGCCATTTAGAAGACATATTTTGCTTCTTGCAAGTCAGATAAAGCTGTTTTTCTAAAAGCAGACGTCTAATCGATGCATAAAAGTCAGTTTTTTTACACATGTGTGATTACATGTCCAAAAAAGCCATAACAACGCCTAGAGGTTAGACATGCAGTTAAGACGTACCCACCCTATCCCGTCGTTTACAAATATTTCATAAATAACTGCAAAAATTCTCGTCACCAAGTAGTCATTTTTTGAGCCGCTTAGTTTCTTCGAACACGCAATTTAGAAATAACACTAGCAGGACATTGACGGTTTAAGCAACGGGTGTGTTTTAATATGGCGATTTTAACCGTAAAACAGGGTCTAAGGGTTAAAAAGCAATGAAAAGAAAGGGTAATCAGTATGAAGAGTATAATGAGTTCTTCCGTCGCCGAGAAAAATTAGCAGACGTTTTCTACAAGTGAAAAAGCCGTTTAAATGTTTCATGTTTTCTTATTCTCTTACTTTGATAGG
The DNA here is from genome assembly GCA_902702965.1 of Spirometra erinaceieuropaei. Taxonomy (NCBI): domain Eukaryota; kingdom Metazoa; phylum Platyhelminthes; class Cestoda; order Diphyllobothriidea; family Diphyllobothriidae; genus Spirometra; species Spirometra erinaceieuropaei. Next base: position 230,649 of record CACRXP010000141.1, read on the forward strand.
AGTACAGTGAGTGCGCATTCATCAGCAACCAGCCACAACAAAGCAATATTTAAGGAGGTTTTCTCATTTATTAGGAAGATATTTATCGGTAACTATTGTAAAGGACATTAATTACTTCGGTAATGGGTTTCCTGGTATGGCTAAGTCTACAACCGAAAAGTAAAGGGTCATCTACGTAAGGAAGAACGTCAAGAATTCGCTTTATCTACGTACATGTCTCCAAAAACACCTATATTTCTGGATAGTTGATTTGGTATGACATAAGCCGTAGAACATTCACAAATTTTTTTAAGAACACTCTGAAAGTCAACGAGGTTCACAGCTGCCAAAATTCACAAAATAATTTTAGAGAAGAGAAGTTCTATCGATACGCACGAAATTGGCATGCTTCCGATTGTATCAGCTTACTCTATTCAAGTTTTTGTTCACTGATCAGTTTGCTAACACTTGCCTACATGAGAAACAGCATCAACGGTAGCGTGTAGAACCCCAACTAACTTGAGGTAGCCCGTGGATTGAATGGCGATGTAAGGACATTTACGGGTGGGGCAATACGTGGGATGAAGCGAAAGACGGAAAATAAATAAATTTCTGTCACGAGTCGCTTTGTATACTGGCATATGTTAAAGAAAAAGAGCGCGATAATCTAAAAAAGCAGACAAAAAAGATAAAGGATTCTAAATAAACCGCAGCTGAGAAGTTTACATTTAGTCAGGAGGCCCAGGAGATTTCAACAAATAGAGACAGTGATTAGTAAGCGTTGTCTGCAACTACACGGAATTTGAGTGTATATTTTGAATTCTCCTGCACCCTACCGGTTTCAAAATAATTAGAGATTTTGGTTAGATCACAGTTGGTAGCCAGGAATGGGGAGGCAGAGAGCCAGGTCCCTGTCCTACGGGAATGGTGGGAAAGGGGGTTATATGGGTGGGGAAAATGGAAGGGCTGGTAGAAAAATGCTGGAGTTTCTGGGTAAAAGTAAAGCTACTAGGAAAGTGCTGGGAAGTTTTAAGTAGGCGGAATAATGGCGGAAGTTTAAACCCTACGCCAAACCTTAAAATCCACCCATGACCGCGATCATAAAACCTAACCCTAAGCCTCAAAACCGAAAGGTAACCAAAATCCTAAAACCCAACGTTAATCCAAAACCGAGTCACAACCCTAAACCCAGACTTGGCCCTAACCTTAACTCTAACCCTAACCTTAACCCTAACCCCAACCTTAAGCCTAACCCTAACCTTCACCGCAACCCCAACGAGAACCTAAACCCTAATCCTAACAATGAAACCTGACCCTAAAGCGCAAACCCTAATCCTAAAACTTAACCTACGCCTAACCCTCACCCTCAGTAAACCCAACAGCCTGACCGAAACGGGCGACCTGCCTAACTCAGTAAGAGCACACCTACTGATAACAAGTTCCCTAGACAGGGTAAGCACACCTACTCATAACAAGTACGCACGTCGACACTATCAACGTATAATGTCTGGCCACCAACTGCGATCTTACGGAGCTTCTTCATGAATTCACTTGAGTTTTGTGAGTTATACATCAAAGTGCTAGGAACAGTATTTTAAAAACGGCTATATTTTATGAATCCATCCATGCGCAATCTTGCTATGAAATGTCCATTTTGTCAGCGCAACTGTTTGAGCGGCAATGTAGCATTACAATCATTTCTGGTGATTTTTATCAGAGCTTGGCGGTTTACGTTCCTGTCTTCGTTGGAATTCCCCAAGATGTTGCCACATTTCGACTTCCCACAATGAGGAAGTCAACGAGAACAGGAACTCCAAGTCGAGCACAAGCTGACTACAGACATTCAGGAGGAGGGCTCAATAAGAGGGTGTTTTAGCGCCTTACGACAGGTTCTCTGGCACTGGCAGAATGACAATCGTCAACATGTGGTTGAGAAAATGTGTCCTGAACTCCCTGACAGCAACACAACTGAGCAACGAACGCACAGGAGGGCGTGACTTTTAAAAGTTGTATTTTTTGCGCAATCACAGCTCCGAATTTCAAACCAGGGTGATTGAGAGGTTTGGTCGTACGCACGCATGCACGCCAGTCCCTAAATAACAATGATTACATTGTCGTTGTCAGCGCTCGAAGCAAGATAATAACTCAGTTCAGTAGTTCCCCCAGTACTGCCCTGAGAAGAATGTTCGTTTGCGCGCTCTACGCGTGATTAATTGCTAAGTCCGAGGACGTTGGGCTTGCCGGAGATTCGCGAGTCAATCTGTTGACGGCTCGGGCGTTTTTCCGCTCACAAAAGGCTTCCGGCCGCGTCTGACGCAATGTGAGAGTTAGTCTTATTCTAACTGCTGGCCAGTGGATCCGAACGAACACAGAACGAGTACTTCCTCAGCCTAAAGAGTCCCCAGAAGAGGGTGCGTTCAAGAATTTGGTGCAGAATGAATGGAGAAAGCACGCGCAATTGTTTTCCGAGAGCGTTGCGTAACACTATGACGGCGATGCTATCCTGCTCACATAGAGTACGTGGGCTTAATCATGAAATGCCAACCAAAAACCCGAAATGCGTTTTTGTTTCAAGAAGATTAATTAGGTGGGGTTGTAAGACTAACCATCCTGCATTATAATTCCATGATAAGTTAGTTACCTCAGGATGTCGGCATTGGAACGAACTTCCTTTCGCCTGCATGTAAATACGTTACTCTGTTAAAAAGACTGTTTAAGTAGCAAGCATTTTTCATGGATTTTTGATGTCCTTAAACATGTAATTATATTTCATTGAAAACATGCATAAAATATTCATTTATTCGCTGATTTGGTAAAAAATGACCTCTTCTTCTAATTCTATACTCGAAAGAATGGTATAATCCGGTTTTAAAAAAATTCTAATTGTGCGATATTTTAATAACATGAAGTGGCCGTTCATAAAACGTCACGTCTCTGAATTTACCAATGTGGCTTGTTAAGTTAACAATGTGGCTCAAATCCACCGCTAGCTTTTATGAACCCCATATGGTCTCCTTTCAAAACCGTAGAGGAATGTATGGTTTTCCATAGGCGGAAAATATATGGCTTGCAGATTCGAAACCCCGAATGCAAGTGCAACGGCTGGTCGGGGTTTAAAATTAATCGGGAATTGGAAAAGCCTTTGAAAATCAATTTATACTCTTCTGTCGAGTATTAAATTTGGACGAATAATTAATTTTCCACTGAGTGAACAAAAGAATGAGCAATTTTCTGCCTGTTTTCAATGTAATAAAATTGCTCTTTTAAGAGTATCGAAAATCAATGGAACAAATGCATGCTCTATATGTGGTCATTTTCTACAGAATGTGTTGTTTCCATGCGGCCATAAAGATGTTCGTTTGAAAGCCAGCATCCTGTGGTAACTGAATTATTATAGAATTATGCTGCATGATGTTTGGTTTTACAACCCTGATTAGTAAATCATTTTGAAACGAAGACGCATTCCGGAATTGCGGTTGACATTTCGTGAGTTGGCTCACCTACTGTGTATATGTATATTTCGCAGGAAATTAGTCCTTTGCGAAAGATAAAAGAGTTTATTCTGTACATTTTTGACTCTGGTTTTCCAGACATGCAACTTGTTTTACGGCCGAGGACGACTTGGGGTAGTATTTATGTGCAAATGAAATGTTCGCTTCTAGAAAAAGGTTTAAGAGTTCTAACAAAGCAGATGCGGGAATATCCATGTCGTAGTACTGGAGACGTTCCTCTGTATATTGTCTTGCCAAATCTAGTGGTATTGAGGCGAAAGGGAGACGAGATCAAAGGATCCCATTATTTCAACTGCTGCGATTCTCAGTCCTTGTAATTTGTCAAGAAACTATATTGAATTATTGATTGATGTTTTACTGTCCTTTGTCGACGGATAGAGCTTGTGGAACAACCATTTAGCAATTTTGTAATTAGGTACATAGAGTAACGATACTATCAGTCACAGTAGTGCCCCAGGTTTGTGAATCTTAGGTAGTCCATAGATCATAGCAATGGCTGGTTCGGTTTGTCATAAGGATTTGGCAATATTCCCTGATATTAGAACATTTTCAATGGCCGTAACCTGCGCCTTAGTCTAGTCTGTGGTAGGTAGTTTAAAGGTTGAACTATCTTTTTATAATTACAACATCTTTTAGTTGCCGTTTGTTTTGTTTAATATCGCACTTGATCCGTCTTTGTCCGCAGGAAGTACAAAATGCTTTGCCGCTTGTTAATGTTTTTAGTGCCTTCTTTTCTTCGTGTTATAGTACTGCAAAGGGATTTCGGCTCTTTAAGGCATGTACAGTGCTTTTCCTAATTATGAAGCGTTCAGCGTCCGTAAGATTTTCTGTCGATATTATAGACTCAAAGTGTGCGAGGAAGTCTAGGTGACCGCATATGTTTCTTTAAGATAAACGGAAGTGTGCAGTGTTCCGTCAGCCTTACGCTGTACGAGGACATCTAGAAATGGGAGTTTATTGTCAACTTCCAAAAACCGATCATTCTTACGGGGCTCATTCGTTCCGTTATGCCCTACGGGCTCTTTCTCGAACCTAACAAGCAGCAGCACAGTGGCGCATGATATTGGCAGAATGACATTACCAACAACGACAAGGGAGACTGGAATGGCCATTTCTGGCTTACTAACCGTCGTCAGCCAATCATACCCAACCCCGAGGTGTGCAACACCTGAGTCTCGAATTCGCGACCTGTTCGTGAGAAGTCCAACGCCTCTAACCACTGAGTCCCGGGCTCTTTGTCCTGTCTCCCTTTTCTCTGTCAGTAATATCATTCTGCCTATATCATGCGCCACTGTGCGGCTGTTGGTTGGACTCGAGAGTGAGAGAGCCAGTAGGGCACAACGGAACGAGTGAGATCCGTAAGAACAACCGATGAGCGCCCCTACTTTTTTATATTCCTGATCGATGCCGACAGAACAACGAGCCCGTGACTCAGTAGTTAGAGGCGTTGGACTTCTAACTAACAGGTCGCGAGTTTTAGGCCCGGGTTTTGTACATTTCGGGGTTGAGGATGACTGGCTGACCTCGGCTTATTAGCCAGAAATGGCTACTCCAGTCTCCCTTGTCTCTGGCAGTAGTATCATTCTGCCTATATATATATATATATATCAACATGAGTGAAGATTCGAGGTCCAGATAGATTATCCCGTTCATCATCCCCAAATGAAGACGAAGAAGAAAAAGAGGCGATGTCATGGACCACACTGTATTGGTGCTGACGTTTCGGAAACTTCCTCGTTTCCATCATCAGAGTGGTGGTAGGGTGTTTGTTCCTGCTAGCTCAGAGTTGTTCTGTCCCGCCGCCTGTCTCGTGTTATAGGCATGCCTGCTACACGAACTCTGACCTGCCTGCTGGCGGGGGATTGGCTTAGGTCTCTCCGTGGCCGACCGCTGGGGCGCTGGTGTGACCTCTGCCCCCTGCCCGGCCGCTGTTGTCGCTGCTAGGTTCGTGTGCCCTTGGGCCCTCCCCCCATAATTTGACGAGCTGATCAGCTGCCGTTGCATGTGGGAATCGGGGTCGGCTGTTTGGGCGCGTCGGTGGGTCGATGTCTCGCGTCGGTCGTCTGACACCCGGCTGGCTCTCTCCCCCTGCTGGGAAAGTGACAACTGTTGAGAGGGCCGCGATTTGTTCGCCTGTGCTGTCGGCCCCGTCCGAACTGACTGGAGCCTCGTACGAAGCGCCTGGTAGGCCGGATGAAGATCAATGGCTCTGTTGATTGTGTCAACTGAAGACCAACTTTCGAGAACCAGTCTGGCCATCTTGTCGCTGGCTCGGCCGATGACGCTTGCCTCACCAAAGGCGAAA
>CACRXP010000141.1:237941-256114 GCA_902702965.1 Spirometra erinaceieuropaei
CCGGGCCTACCGTTATTGTAACAGCAACGATCTCCTGAACAAAGAGCTTGCTCACCTGTATCGGTTATTCCGCTCTAACGGATATCCGATCAGTTTTGTAAAGAACTGTCTCAGGCACCAGACACAGTCGCAAGACCCCACCACCAACGGAGAGATTGTGACGCGAAAATTCTACTCCTTGCCATATATGCGTGGAACTTTCGAAATAATCGCCCGTCAGTTCAGCCGCTTGGGTATTCACGTTGCCCACAAACCGGCATCTTCACTACGCGCAGCACTATCTCGAGTGAAGGATCTCATCCCCAAAGAGCAATAAACGAATGTAATTTATCGCATCCCGTGTGCTAATTGCTCTTGCGTGTATGTTGACCATGCAGGTCGATGTCTGGGCACCCGTATCAACGAACACAAACAAGCTATCCGTCGGCGAGACCCCCTGTCCCTCGTCTTTGCCCATGCACTCAAGTACGACCACCGATTCAATTGGGATGGCACTGAGGTCGTCGCCATGGCTAACACAAAACGAGCGAGGGAATTTCTCGAGGCTTGGTACTCCAAGGCGGGTAGTATCAACCGCCACGTTGACTTAGATGCCCATTACGAGGGTCTACGTTCACGAATGACTGCCCCTGCCCTAATCACGCATCAGCGACCGCGAATACAGCCGCCTGCATTCCAACTGATTCACCACCCACCTTCCCCCTCCAGCACGGTGTGCCGTAATTGTTCCGCCTCCTCTCACTTCCCCGCCCCTCACTCAATGACCTACCATGACCTCGACGGCCCACCCCCCCTCACACGTCAGTGGTCTGTTCTGTCCTATCACACCAATTGGTCTACTGTGACAACCTAACTTTCTCCCTCGTTTTCATTTCGTCTGACGACGGGTTGGTGTCACCAATTCGAAAATTCACGAGTACAACTCGACTTTTCCGAAGAACCTCTTCATTTTTTCATTATATTAACTCGGAATTCATACCCCCTCTGAGCTACATATATATATATATAAGTCGGTACGGTATAATGCCTTCCCCACGTGGATATATACATATAGGCATCTACATGGCATGTAAGCTTGCTATCTGTACTGACCCCATTCAGCCCGCCGCTAGCATGCCCCTGCTGGTCGTTATCAGCTAGCCATACCTAAACCCGAGTGGCTTCTGTTAAGGTTCAAGATTAATACAAAGGCAGAAAAGGGCAAGTAAATTTCGTAACGCGATCATTGAGCGCTCCCGCCATTTTTAATTCATGTATACACAAGTAATCAGGAATGAGCGCACACCTATTCATTGACGATCGTGCGTAACAAGCTTGGTATTGCCGGCAGAGGACACGAAAAATCAACCACTTACCAAGTCAATGCTTCGTCTTCTATGATTCGCGGCAGCTGTGAATGCGGTAATCTTTCGGTACGTACATGAAGAAAAAGGTTATACAAATGCCAGAAAACACACCACACTTGGCGGTACTATTGCGGACCCGTTTTTGGTACTGTTTACGCTTTTAGAATAAGATTTCCATTATAAAATTGAAAAGGCAATTTGGCGAGCATACGTCTGCTTTCGATAAATTCTCTTCAGGTCTGTACGTTTATATGGCCAATATCAACCTGTCCGTAGCTGTTAATGCATTACTTCAATAGCCATATAACTTTACATGCCTGAAGAGAATTTGTGGAAAGCAGATGTATGTTCGCCAAATTGCCTTTTGACTGCTTACCTTATCGCATTTTGGCCCGTCAATAAAACATTTCCGGTTATAGCTTTTCGTCCAGAACCTGGTATACACATTGCGCAGCGACAATCAATTCGTGATTGATAAATTTTACCGGCGAAGGCCAGGGAACTATTTTCGCTTACTCAGTAGTCATTAGCCAATCACATAAGGTAGTGATTCGATTCAAAGCTCACATGCACCATCATGTGGTGCTTGGAGCTCTACTGGTCTAACGCGACAAATTATCTAGAAACGACCAGTAGACCAGAAGCTTTTAACTAAAGGTTTCTTTCACATCCTGACAATACATCTGAGAATTCCCGACCCGACAATGAATAATCAAAATTAGTAAACTATACTTTGGAGAAATTATGGCATCAAAATAAGATACCTATGGAATCGACAACGTCGAAATATGGTACACTTACCGATATAGTCCAGTGCGTTCCAACACTACGCCAGCAACGATTGAGCCGATCACACCGGCAATCACCATGGTGAAGCCGATCCAGCCAATCGCCACTTGCTCGGTCTATAAAATTGACAATAAAGAGTCAGCAACTACGACTTCTTCTGTGTGTGGCAATTGTTCCCCTACATATACACCGTCTGCCACGGATGCGTCCTTCATAGGCATTCCGGCTTGTCCTTCGTTTGGTGGGAAAACCAATAAAGAGGAAGGAAGATGAAGTAAAAGTTTCAGCCCTAATTATCATTATCAGTCAACCACGACCGGATCGTGAAGCACAGGCAAGCACTTCCGCCATCCGAAAAGTAGTTCTCACACCGATGTCCGCGACTGGCACTACTAATTGTTAATACGCGAAAATAAGAACCTCCTCACAGTAATACAGGTTGCTTGGAGCTAATGTCCGAGAAGAGTACATACTTCAGTGTCCTAAGCCTAATATAAGCCTTAATTTCACCAGCTTGACCATAATTATCAACGATGTCCATCGTCCGTTCCATGCCAAGATAGAAGTAAGCACGGTTACTTGTGCGTGAATGAGATTATAATGGTGGTAGACTTGCACAGCATCTACCGCACTCTCCTCCCCCAAGACCTACCTGGACCTGGTGTTCAGACAGAGCCAAGAAGATCAGAGGTGGGGTAGAGCGCAGGTGGGTGGCGCGGCCAGACCCGCGCCTAGGCGTATCACCATACACCCTGGACCACCCGCCAAATGACCAGGATTTTAATCAATAACCTCATCAACACAAAGATGGCTGCGGAGACTAGGGTGACTTGACTGCCATGCCCATTATGCCTAGGTGCTTACGGGGGCACAATCGTCTGAATGACAGTGCTATACGCCTGTAAGAAGTCTTGGTTGATTTCAACTTCATTGTACTGTGGATATTGAAGTATCGTCATTGATCAATGCGACCGTTCTAGATGACTCTGAATAATCTCGGCTGCCACCTGTGGTTGTAAGTATTGATGATTTCGTCAATAGGAGTATGTAAGCCAAAAAAGAGTTCCTGTAGACGTACAGCCTCCTCAATTGATCGCATCTTCTGCCTAGGAGGACGTTATATTAACAGACCTCCAATTTCACCGAGAATTTTGTCACAAACATGCGACTGGATGCACGTTCCGTGAGAAGAGTTCGGACTCTGCCTGTCAGACATCCTGAGAAAGACAGGACATCAAAAGCATTTTTTCAAAGGGTCGCCGATTGCGGCTACCACATTAGAGGATGTCAAAAAAATAAAGAGGTGATGTGACAGTTTTTCTCTCATCCAGTCGTCTGCTCAGTCTGTTAGACTGCAAACAATGCGGAGAGCGCCTGTTCGCAAGTAATGTCATTGAATGAAGTAATTTGAAACGCCGCCAGAAAGGCGACACACAAAGCAAAACAATGGAGAAAAATGATTAATTGCTAAGGGTGGAGTACTGAGTTTCCAAACTCTGGCAGAGCAAGGCATTGAAGAAAAGGGTTGAGTTGGAAGGCAGGAATATCGAGATATTCCTTCACAAACTAGCGGTTAGGTGCTCAGGCAAACATATGGCCCCATGAACAATGGAAGGTAGAGCGTATGCATTAAGAAACATCCCAAAGAGCGCACGCGGGAGATTCAAATTATTTTAAAATATTATAAGGAAAAAGAGGTAATTTAAAAGCGATTATGGAAACGTAAAGCAACCAGTTCGATATCAGGTATTTGTGCAGGGTCGTTGACATCATCTCAGAAATTAGACACACCTGCAGCCTCTAAAGGATGGCCTTAACCATGTGTTAGAATGATAGGCGGAAAATGGTCTCCTAATGAACAGCCAAAAATCAACTCAGTGTATTTACGACTGCGGCCCTCTCCGAGTCCTGAATCCTCTGACATCCGTCCTAACGAGATATCCTCATTCAGGTAACTTGGCGTTATTGTGTCATCAAGTCTTTCATTTTCCCTCCGTAATGAGTTCCTATTTACTAAAGTTTGTAAACTTCTTTTTTACATTCGTCCTTTACGTTCATATCACGCACCTCAACCCTTAGTCTGGCGATTCATCGATGCCTGCATTCTTCCTCTTATCCTATACTGCTCTCCTGTCATTTTTGCTGCATTAACAAAAAAAAGATCTTTTAATTTTGAAATGAGTCCTCCGAATGCTCTCTTCCGCCGCTGGTGTTTTTATCTTTTTTCAGTCGATATTATTCTACAACGACATTTATAAGTCATGTAATTCGCAAAACGTAAACTTCTTTGTAACCGTTTTGGCCTGATGAAGAGTTACTGAAAGTACGTGTTCGCCAATTTGACTTTTCAATTGTCACATGGGAATATTCGCTGAATTTAAATATGTCAAAAAACTTGCTGGTCGGATTATAGATGAAGTTGCCCATCCCTTACATTCTGATCTTATGTCTGCCAAGTCTTCCCGCCCAATGCGCCGCAGCTTCCGACTTACGTCTTGCCGCACATCGGCTTTTCGAGGTTCTGTACTGCCATTCCTCGCGCGCTATCTTACGTGCGAAGAGGTAGAAATACAGAAGCTAAGACTTGAAGTGGCCCTATAATAATCGTTCCTTTCGTGTTAAACTTTTTGACTCTTGAATAATCTATTAACTTAGTTACTACCCACGGTGAATAGAGCCAATTTTTTGCTGAAAATGTTAAACTTGTGATTGCAAAATAAGGCGAATTCCTCTCTTTATCTCATCTAGCAGTTTGGTCAGTACTAGGACCTAAATACATTTTTCGTCAAGTTTCGATCACCCCGTAAATTTCGTCGCCGGGCCGAGGATACATATATTTTATATATGTTTCGGCAGATTTTGGATAATTCATTTTGACTTAGCAAGATTACGGCTTTTATACTGCCAACGCTGTTGCTGCCTGAGGTAAGAGGCCCCACCGGGAGACGATCATGTTAGTCCGCCTGTTGCAACGTCTGGAATCCAGCACATGTGATGGAGTAGGCTGATTGTTCAAGCAAGTTTCCCTAAATAATCCATCTAGAATTCGCTAGATGACTATCAGGCTTACGTAATTCGTAAATGTTTCGACAGCAGTTGAATAAGTTGTGTTCACTTAACCATGAAAACCCCGGTTAAGCGGGTAAACTTGGCCTGAATGTGATTGAAAATCACGTCTCCCAGTGGAGCTACATGGCTTAGGAGGTTGTACTAAAGCCTTTCTATTACTGCCATGGATTTAAATTCCTTCGAAAACGTTTCCCACAAGTCCCGTAAAAAAGTTTAAAAACTGCCTTATTTGCTCACGTGTGATCTGCCTTTTCATACATAAGCCGCATCGTATGCAATACACAGCCTGGAGGGACTAATAGGCAGCTTGCTAAGCGTTCATTTACATGGTAATTTAGAGGCGGACCTTACGATGTATACATTTTTTAAAGCAATACATGTCCTCAGTTACTACAGCGAATATAGCAAGGAGACAGCGTCTCAGAAAAAATGAAACGAAACCTCCTTTTTGCATCGCTGCCTATAAATGATTTATTCTGTGATTCTGCAATGGTTGTGTCGCGAGCTTTATCGATCCAGCAACCTGAACTTATAGTCAATAAAAATCCATGCTCTTTTCATAAGTGCTGGGTTGTTTTCACTGAACTGGGATTACCTTTACCGCGGTCACGCAAAAATCTCAAATTCAAGGACACGGATATTCCTGTCACAGTCATAGATGTCACTATTCTACTCTGAACTTTTTCAACAAACAGAACACTGACTCGTACCTGTACTGTCCGCCGCAGTTTAAACAGGCTGCCTGTTCAAGACAGGCAGTGGCTTCAAGTGATGTAAAGGACATCTTTCAAATGAGAGAGAACTGCATCAGAAAAAAAGCAGACGAAAATTTGTTTATACTTACCGGGTAGTAGGCGAGCAGAATTACATTCAGCAATGCGCCGGAAGCGTAATAGACAGCCGTGTTAACTCCTTAATCAAATAAAACACACAGTAGTAGATCAGTAAAGCCTACAAAGCAAGCTAACTTGTTAGAGAATAATTATATATATATATATATATGCAGGCAGAATGTCAATATCGACAAAGACTAGGGAGACTAAAAGGGCCATTTTTGGCTTAATAACCGTCGTCAGCCAGTCATACCCAACCTCGAGGTGTGGAACACTTGAGGCTCGAACTCGCGGCCCGCGCGGATCTCATCGCCTCTCACCACTGAGTCACAAGCTCGTTGTCCTGTTGGCTTCGATCGGAAACATACCAGTCTTTCTTAAGGAGCGCACTCGCACCAGATGTTACACACCTCGGGGTTCGGTATGACTGGCTGACGACGGCTCGTATGCCAGAAATGGCCATTCCAGTCTCCCTTGTCTTTGTCGATAATAACATACTGCCCATATCATGCGCCGCTGTGCGGCTGCTTGTTGGGCTCGAGAGAGAGCCCAACAGAACGAGTGAGTTCCTTAAGAACGATCGGTGAGTGCCCCTTGCCATTGTATATGCCCGGTCGAAACTGACAGGACAACGGGCTCGTGGCCCAGTGCTTAGAGGCGTGGTTTTCTAACTAACAGGTCGCGAGTTCGATCTTCGAGTGTTCCATACTTCGGGGTTGGGTACGACTGGCTGATGACGGCTAATAAGCCAGAACTGGCCATTCATTTTCGACCTCATGTAAAAAACGCACTCACCGCGCAAGGACTACCTAAACGATATTAATTTTTTGCCTGGACTTTCGATGACGAAGTTATACACGGAAGTATGCTTTTTGCTCATTTTGTAGCAAATCACGAAGATACAGCACATTTCAGTTTAAAAAATGTTTCCAATTACGATGCTTCCAATTACCGTGCTTTTACTATTCATTCGGCATTGTATCTGTACGTTCATTAATGCTTTTCATGAAGTATACGACATTGCTTGTATACATTGCAGAATCTTATGAACTTTATACAACATCCTCTAACGGGCGTGGAGGAATGTATGGTTTTTTAAACGGAAAAGATTAGCCTTGCAGACTGAAATCTGTAAATGTTTCCACAATGGCTAATATAAGTCAAATTTTTACGGAAGCAGCAATATTATTCAAAACCATTAATATGTCCTTCCTTCGAGTTCAAAATCTGAAGAAGAGGTGAATTGCTGCCAAATGAACATACGACGTCGTTTTTGTGAATGTTTTTTACAGAATATATTCTAATTTATGCGGCCGTCGAAAAGTTCTGCGAAAAACATTCTACTCATGTAGAGATTTCTTGCGAAGTATGGCTTTTACAGGATAAAAAATAGTTCGTTCGGAAACCTGGGATTGTGCAGCATGATAATAGATATTACAACTCCACCTAAATAATCCTTCCTAATCGAAAATGCATTGCCGAATTTCGGCTAACACTTCGTGAGACTGATCATTTACTGTAGTTAATCTTTCCAAATAGAGGACGAAATTCAGAATTTTTCATATCATTTACGGTTAATTATTAGTATTTACAGTTACGAAGTCATTCCACATCCACTTTCTATCATCGTCTGCCTGCAGCTTAATTCGGATTGGTCGCATTCTTGAGCGGCTCAGCCTCAATGACCTTGACAAACTAATCCCCCCTTGTTCATCGTGGCATTGCTTTTACCGGCTGCCCGCAGTATTTGTTTGCATTGCGCGGTGCTTATGTTGAGATTTAATACCTACTTAGACAACCTAGCATACTGACCTCTAATACCTGCGTTCTGCCCGAGTTTACATGTATTACTCACTGATTTTCAGCAGCCCGATGCGTAAAGATTCTTTTACCACGGTTCGCATATGGAGGGCGGCTGACTTTCCCCATTTCTAAACAGGACCGCGTTTCCGAGCCTTACCCTGCTTCTGAGTGGTCTTTCTCATACAGAAGCCGTCGTCAATTCCTCCACTGCTTTCTGCGTCTTGACTGGATTGTTTCCTGGCTTATACGGTAGGTGTAAAAACTCATGAAATGTCAACCGAAATTCCGAAAGACGATTTCGTTTCGAAAAGATTAATTAAGTAGTGTTGTAAAAAATAATCATCGTTTAGCATAATTTTATAATAATTCAGTTACCTTACGATGCCGGCTTTCGAAAGAACTTCTTTTCGGCTGCACGCAAAAGCTAAACTCCGTAAAAGTGACTTCTTATTTAGCATGCACTTTTCTCATTGATTTTGAATGCCTTTGAAAATTCAACCATATTTAATGAAAAACATGCACAAACATATTCATGCTTTCATTTCTTCGGTAGAAAATCCCGTCTTTTTTCCATTTTATACTCAAAGAATCGGGTATAATTCGGTTTTTAAAACTTCCAATTCCTTATTATTTTTTAACCTTACCTGTGTTACACTTGCATTCAGGGTTTCCAAACCACAAGCAGTATATTTTCCACTTATGGAAAATCATATATTTCTTCACTAAATTAGGAAGAGACAATGTGGGGTTCATAAAATTTAGCAGCGGATTGGAACCATATTGTCAACTTTACAAGTCACATTGGTAAACGCAGAGACGTTGCGTTTTATTAGCGGCTATTTCACGGTATTCAAGAATCCTCCAATAAGAAATCTTTTTAAGACCGAATTATTTCCTTCCTTTGAGTAAAAAAATAGAAAAAACATCATTTTTATCGAATGAACAAAAGAAGGGGTATTTTTATGTATGTTTTCCATAAACTGTAATTGAATTTTAAAGGGGGTCGAAAATCAATAATAAAAATGCATGCTAAGCTGTAGTCATTTTTATACAGTATGCTTTTTTGCATAAAGCATTGTGCGGTAGCTGAAATATTGTATAATCATGCTGCACGATGTTCACTTTTACAACGGCACTTAGTTAATCTTTTCAAGATGAAAACCCTTTTTGGACTTTCGGTTGACATTTCATAAGTTAGGTCACCTAATATAGATTTCCTTGCGTTTGGCAGTCGAAAGTCTTTTCTTCGCCCTACTGAATGTATTAGTATCCAAATTTCGATTTAATTACCTGTCTCAATCCGAACTTGCCTCCCTGCACACTAAGTACGCTGACTAGGTTGTGATTATTAAAATAAAACTCACTTACAGCTTTTGAAGAATGTGTTGCATCATGTCTTTCCATGATTGTCGGGAAATGGTTAGAAACCAGCCCAGTATGTATTTCGACTGCGACTATTGCCCATTCCTAGTGTCAGGGTGTTAGTGCGTCCTCAAATCTCTCACTTTCACTTCAAGTTTAAAACTTTTGACAAAATTTAAACAAAGTTAGAGTAAGGGACCCCGCTTTACTGTCGGTAGACTGTGGATCGTGTCATAGGTGATTTATGATTAGGGGAGTTTTACGCGTACGGCAGCACGCCAGACAGTGAGCTGACGTGCTACAAAAAAATTTCAGAAAGTGTCTGGATTTCTG
Organism: Spirometra erinaceieuropaei; assembly: GCA_902702965.1. Lineage (NCBI taxonomy): Eukaryota > Metazoa > Platyhelminthes > Cestoda > Diphyllobothriidea > Diphyllobothriidae > Spirometra > Spirometra erinaceieuropaei. The sequence goes on from CACRXP010000141.1 coordinate 247,477, forward strand.
CCAAAATTTTTATCACGCATTTTCGCGTGGCAGCGGAGATGAGCGCGTTAATTAAAAGGTAAACAACAGGCAAATTTTAAAACCTAACAGAGACCGAGTGATGGTTTGAGGTCAGAGGAAAAAAACTGTTATTGGCAGTGTAATATCTGCCACGGCCTGCAAATGGATGTCCACATAAACTCTACGTAATAAGATCATTCTTCAAAGTCTCGGTAACCAGTCAGGCAGCGACTGAAGGCACTACTCATTAAGTACCATACACTTTTCACGTGCGTGAGTTTCAGTAAGGAGTCGTGGCAGCCTGACTTTTGGCCTACGAGTCTGCCCCTCCGACAGTTCGACTGTTGTTGTCGACAATGTCTACCGCGTGCTCCACATCAGAATGAAGCAGGGACGGTGACTTGCACGTGAATTTAGTTTAGTAAATGCAGACTTACGCCACATCTATCACACATTTCTCCTCTCCCCACCTGTGCCCGGTGTCAGGAGAGATTCAAGGAGACCGGAAGCGGGCGCGGCCGGGTCCACACCTTGGTGCTCCACTCCACACACGCACACCCCCCCCCCCCGGTCCACACATCAACCGAGCGGAATTTTAACCAATAACAGCACAACAACGGGTCCGAAAAACTACGAGGATGACTGGGCAGCCATGTCCTCGAACTGTATACCCAGTGGGAGCGAAAGCGTATCTACCGGCAGGGAACCGCGTGCCGGCGAGCTGCCAGCGCATCCCAGGCTGTGAGGGTCATGGTTTTCTGATCCTGGCACAGCAGATTCTTTCAGACCTTTAAGCCCTGAAGGGCGACACGTAGCCCTTTATTTGCCGGGCCCGTCATCCTTCAAGACGGGGTAAGCAAACAGTCGCAGAAACTACCCATAAAGCACACACAGAGAGGCGTAGTCAGCCAGAGGATATGAAGACAACAAGGAGATATATTTGTGAAGCAGCAGACAGAATCGGTGGGACAAGAGCTTAATTGGCCTGACGTTTCGGATTCCTGCTCGGATTCATCATCTGCGACAAGGGTAGCTAGGGGACTTTGATTATTGATTCGAGCAGGAATTCGTAACGTCGTAACGTCCTGTCTCCTTCCTCACGACTGCTTCCTGGAGCCCGTCTCTTCGCTTCTATTGGTAAGGAGAAAGAGGACTCACCGTAGCAGATGTTCAAAAGACCGAAACTGCAGTTTTTCAAAAGTCCCACAAGGGCGGCCTTGTATCCCGTGTCGACCGAGTCGAAAGCCGTACTTATGCTGACGTTATTCAGAGAGGAGGAACAGTAGGGTGGCGATGGAGATATCGAAAGGTTGTTTTCTTGAAAGTACAATGAAGGGACGAGGGGGTTGGATTTAGGGCAAGAGCAGACGATAAAGACAAAGGATGGCAAATTTTGGTTTGAAAAATCCGTGGAACAGAAAAGCCAGCAATGAATATGGAACACACAACCAGTAGGGAGACAAAAACTGATTTCGAGTCCCAGCTGATTTGTTGGTCATTTGGTTGTTTATTGTGGGAGGATTTGACGCAAAATTCTCAATCACTTAGCCTGGCAAAGGCCCAGGGGCTGATATGTGGGGAGGCTGCCGCAAAAGACATCAGCATCGTTGACTGAAAACTAGCTCTCACACACAGCTTTTTGGAGACATCGCTTGTCAGTTAAATTTAGTGTGCTGAAACCGATCAGAGCTAGCTTATATTCTGGCCAGATGCGTCTGATGAAATATAGTTTAGTTGGAGCTGAACATCGCCATTTAGCTGGTGTTCGAATCCGATCAACCCTGACCGGGTTTGGCTGTAGAACGCGATTTTCCATTGATCGGGAATTTCGACTGAGCGAATCGAAGCTGTCAGTGATCGTCTTGAGATTTAATAAGCCAGAGCACTCACCACTTTCATTAAGAATAACGAGGGAGATGAACAACCACATTAAATGTCAACCAAAATTCCGAAGTGCGCTTTCGTTTCGAAAAGATTAATTAAGTATGGTTGTAAAACTAGTCAGCCTGCAACATAATAAAATAAAAATTAAGTTACCTCAGGACGCCGGCTTTCGGATGTCAACCAGTGCATACGAAAAGGACACCAGAGACCAAATCCAACCGGACCCAAATTTTGGCGGGCTCTTCCGTACGTGAATAACGTCTCGGAAGCCGTCAGTCGACTTCTCACTCCACTTGGAGTTGGGGTTGCACACAAGCCGGAAGCAACCATTAGGCTCGAAGTCATGAGGCCAAGAGACCCGCTGCCACGGCAGGAAACGTCTGGAGTCGTCTACCGGGTTTGGTGTAATTGCGGACAAAGCAACTATGTCGGAGAAACTGGGAGATTACTCCGTACGCGAATTGCCGAGCACGCAGCAGCAGTGAGGCGGGGCGATGCCAGCTCTCAGGTGGTGGCACACTCGACGGGACCCGACCATATTTTCAAATTTCAAGAGGCCGAAATCCTCGCAAGGGGTGACAACCGCGTGAGCCGCGAGCTGCTCGAGTCATGGTTCTCAGGCCCGCAACCCATCAACACGCACAATGACCTCCCGGTACCATATCCCGTGCTGCGATTTTCCCTGGGCAGGTGAATCAGTAACGTGGGGAGGGCGTGGGCGAGCAATTATCACAGTGACAGTGAGCCAATTTGCCGAGCAATCGTCACACCTGCATCCAGCACGGATGACGAAATGGCGGTAATTAACGACTCGGACTCGGACTGACAAGCCACCACCGCATCGGTTACGACCCAGTCGGTGATTGCGAGGACTGTTAATTGCAGTGCGCATACGGTGTCTCGGCAGCCACGTGCTATAAATACTGCACGCCTTGTGCCACCATCAGCCTTGTCTGCGAATATCTCTGATGATAGATTCGAGTGAGAATCCTAAACGTCAGGCAAATAAATTTTTTGTTCCACTGATCGCATCTTCGTCTTCTGAACTTCCTTACGGTTGCATGTAAAATACTGCAGTCTATAAAAGGTGACTGCTAAATTGGCATGAATTTTTCTCATTCATTTTGATGCCCCTAAAAGTCTAATTATATTTCATGAAAAACATGCATAAAAATATTCATTCTTTTGCTCATTTGGTAGACACCTACGTCCACTTTCAATGTTATACTCGAAGAAAAAATATAATTCGGTCTTTAAAAATTTTTCCAATTCCCGAATAATTTTGAACCTGCTCTACCGTTACACTTAGATTCAGGGCTTCCAAACTACAAGCCGTATACTTATCGCGTACGGAAAACCACACATTTCTCTGCGGTAATAAAGGGAGACCATATAGGGCTCATAAAATTAAGCAGTGGATTTGGTCCAAATTGTTAACGTTACAAGTCACATTGGCAAATGCAGAGACATGAAAATTTCACGGTATTTAAAAGTCCCACAATTAGAAACTTTCTTAAAACCGAATTATGTCCCTCCGTCGAGTATTGGATTATAAGAAGACGTAATTGTCTACCAAATTAATGAAAGAAGGAATATTTTCATGCATGTTTTCCATGAAATATAATTGGACTTTTAGCAACATCGAAAATCTATGGGAAAAATTCATGCCGAATAAGTGGTCATTTTTTACATGGTCTAGTTTTTGCATGCAGACGGAAGGAAGTTTTTTGAAAGCCGGCATCCTGTGGTGACTGAAATATTATAAAATTATGCAGCAGGTTGACCGGTTTTACTACCCTACTTAATAAATCTTTTCGAAACGAAAAGGCATTTCGGAACTTCGGTTGACATTTAATGAGTTAGCCCATCCTCTATATGCTATCTTTAACCCCGGGCTAAACTCTAAACCCCTAGAAGTATAGACAAGACCACCTGTAATGGGGTGAGAGTCCATATTCTCCTGCCAGACCGAAAAGTCTAATAATTGGGGTAAGCGCAGATGGACTGTGTAGTTTTACAAGATCAGACAGAACCACCAAGGGCTGTGCAAGTAGCTCAACCGTGTTTCTCTTTGATATGTCTGCTTTTACCGCCTTGATTTTTTTTCCATCGGCACCTTCTGTCACGTCAGACTAACTGATACCAGCAGCACATCCCTCTCGGCTGAAACTCCAAATAACAAACCTTCGAAGACATTTAGCTAACGTTGTAAAAAGGTCACTAGGTTGGAGAGTTTGTTTTTGACAACAGATTATCGTTCCAACTAATCAAAGTTCAGGAGATCACCGGCTTTTTCCTTCATCGTTTGCAGACTGTCATTGCTCGCAGTCACCCACAAATGTGCCAAAATGCATTCTGCATGACAAGGTGCTTTCCTAGCACCCGAACCAGAACTGGAGTCCTATTGATCGTACGTGGGATGGGTGACATCTATAGTACGTTACCTAGCTCACGAAACCTGATGACAGAAACTTATGCTTTAGGGTAAGGTGATACCATACTAACAGCACAGGTACTAACCAAAAACCCATACGATATTTCGGCCGTCGCATCCGACGATGTCCACCGTATGCCCCACAGCAGATGGTGGGAGCAGGGACTGTGACTTGCGCAGGGGTTTATAAAGCCAGTAGACTTGCGCCGCATCTACCACACTCTACTCCTCCTCCCCCGCCTGAGTCCGGTGTCAAGGCAGAGTCAAGAAGACCGGAGACGAGGGAGGCCGCAGGTAGATGGCACGGACGGATGCCATACACACGTGTTTCGCCGGTGTTTTGCCGCTGCATGGCGCAGCTGCGAGGGGTTCGGCTCATCAGTGGGTCCCCCAGCATTCCCTGTGTGTTTTCTGGTGGGTACTCCAATTTAGAAATTGTCGCTTTTTAATTTCCTCAGAAATTATCTTCCAAGTTGGAGTAGGTTAGTTTACAACTATATTTGCCGTTTTCGGGATTTTACGCCTTTCTGAAAAAGTCGGCATTTCAGAGAAAGGCAAGAACTGCTACCTGGAACTCGCCTGTTATCATCAAAGGCAACACTGCCTTCAATATTTATTTTATCATTTGTATTATTTTAAAGTTGGTCTTAATTATCATAAATATTGGATCGACGCAGTGGTGTTATTAGTCACTTGTAAATTTTGACACTTCTTATGAGTTAGGTAACCCACTGTAGACAAAGGCGTTTATACCCTGCCGACAACTGTAGGTATGTTGACAGACCTACAGGGTGTGTGTGAAAGAAAGAGGGGACGGGTGCTGTGTAATGAATCCTCACTAACTCACTCTGACGCGCGTGGATCTGTCACGACGTGCTAAATATTGGCGGCTTTGATGGCTACCAACAGAGGTCAACCTACAAGGACTCCTTATTAATGGGACGTAGAAAGTACTTTCACCTAGGAGAAATTCGAGATTTCGCCCTTCCTCCAGTAAAAAATCACGACTATGTAGAATACAAACTAGAAGCAGATCTACTCATAAAAGGAAGGTACGTGGAACAGAAAAGAATGTGATTTAGGCAGAATGATGCTACCGACAAAGACAAAAGTGACTGGAATGGCGATTTCCGGCTTATCAGCCGTCGTCAGCCAGTCATACCCAACCCCGAAGTGTGGAACACCCGAGACTCGAACTCGCGACTTGTTAGCTAGAAGTTCACGCCTCTAACCACTGGGCCACGAGCCCGTTGCCTTGTCAGTTTCGGCCGGGAATATACAATGACAGGGGGGCGCTCACCGATCGTTCTTACGGAACTCACTCGTTCCGTTGTGTCTTATACACTCTCTCTCTCTCGAGCCCAACCAGCAGCCGCACAGCGGCGTAAGACCGATCGGTGATTGCCCCCTACCATTGTATATTCCAAATCGATACCGACAGGTCAGCGGACCCGTGGCTCAGTGGGTAAAGGCGTGGACTTCTAACTAAAAGGTCGCGAGTTCGAGCCTCGGGTGTTACATACTTCGGTGTTGGGTGTGACTTGCTAACGACAGCTAATACGCCAGAATGGCCATTCCAGTCTCCCTTGCCTTTGTCGGTAATAACATGCTGCCTATATCATGCGCCGCTGTGCGGCTGCTGGTTGGGCTCGAGACAGAGCCCGTAAGGCACAATGGAACGAGTGAATTCCGTAAGAACGATCGGTGAACGCCCCCTACCAAAGAATGTGATTTTCATTGTGCTCGTTAGCCTGACCATCATTGAATTACCGCGCGAGCTCCTCGTTTGCCCACCTCTAGGACGACTTTGTAGGCGAGATGAGGCCACTAATCGCCTTCAAGTCTGGCAAGTCAGTCAAATGTAACCATTTCGGTGTAAAGACGTCAGCTGACGAAGTACCGCTCCATCAGGGCAGCATTCTTAGGTGATATTCCTTCATGATCGCTAAAAGTTGGACTGTTTTACTTTTGCGTAAAGTTAGATAGCAAAGTGCTAATTAGCCAAGTCAGCTATTTGTTCGTTAAGACTCTCTTGAATTGTAAACACTCACCACTTCGACCTCTGTCTATGTCGTCTTTTGAATTGAACAGCGCCGCCTTTGCCTTCTGCTGTTGTCGAGCGTATTGGGCACGACTGGGCGCTTGTTTTGGTTGTTCCTTGAAGACTGTGGCGCCAGGGGAAGCGGTGGTCCGGTAAATATAAAAAAGCGAATTATTTGAATGGTTTGAAGCCTACTGAAGAGGAGAAGAGTAGTATGTGTGTAAATGTAAAGCTCTTCAGTACAACATGCAGGAAACTGCTTCCATTTCTCTCGCATGACGCTCAGTATTTGACATCGATAATCGAGGGTTACTTGTCGACGTCAGGTCCTAGTCCTATCGACTGGGTTGATTCATGAAGGTGGCAAAGACAGCTACTTTTGAGATGCCCGAACACCAAACGTTCGAATTCACAAGATCAGGGGAATTTATAAGTGAAGAAGAGAGCTGGTCGATCACCGGCACAGTCTGTGAAAACCTCGGCGCCTCGGTGGGATTCGAACCCACGAGAGCAAGGGGAAGGCCTTAGTACAGGTAACGCTCTAGCTACCTTAGCTACGAGACCCCACCGGGAGACGTGTGTAGTTAATCACATTTGGCTCAAGTTGCCCACCTAACCTATTGTAACGTCTGGATTTCCCCAATTTTACACAGTAAGTGGACTGCCCAAGCAGGATTTCCTACGTAATCCATCCAGAATCCACCAGATGGCTACCAGTCTGGTTATTGTTCTGAGCTTTCCAAATCGTGCAATAACAGCCATAAAATTACAGCTCAACCATCGATGGGTCCGGTGTCAAAACATAATCAAGAAGACTGCAGATGGGAGAGGACTCCGATGACTGACGGGGCCGGAGATGCCCCTTGGCGAATCGCAACATCCGGCTCGAAGACCATAGATTGGGCGTGCCATAAGGGTCACACCAAGAAAGAACCATTGCAGCCTGACTCTCAGACCAACAGACGGCCGCTCCATAAAAACACTCGATGGACCGTCTACGAGGTCCAAGTTATCCCGTCATTTGGTAACCTTTCAAGTCACGGCTTTTAGCGCACCGTGAAAGTTTCAAGCATGTCAGGTTGTTTATAATACGGGAAATGCGCTGTGTCGTCGACCTTACCCTCTTTTCCCATTCTCACATGCGTGAGAGTGCCATAAGTCACGTTAGGAAGGAGCAGTGACAGTCTGACTCTCAGTTCATTAGTCCGCCACTCCACACAAAGACATACACTCGCCTGGGCAGACTGCGTGGTCTAAGTTGTTGCGTCAGTCAGCAGTCTTCAGCGCCACGGCGCTTGACGCGCCAAAATCCAACCGAAGTGATGAAATTGCAGAAAGTAACGACGCGAATGTCGGCCATCAAATAATTTACACACCGAGTGCAACGATCCCTGATGAAGGGGAGGGGAGGAGACGTGAATATTCATAGGTATGCGGTAGCATGGCGACTGCATCCTATACATACTGCAGCCCATTGTGCATGAACTACCCGTTTCTGCTCTTTTGTCTCTGATGATGGGTGCGAGCAGGAATCCGAAACGTCAGACTACTAAAGCTCTCGTCCCAACGATCCTGTCTCCTTCTTCAAGACTGCTTCCTGGGACTCGTCTCTTCGCTTCTATTAACAGATTCCTGCGTGAATATCTATGAACAGAAAGGAAAGATAGTGCTGGTTACGATGAGAACTTACATATTACGATGAGCAGGAGATCAACCGTGATAACGATCGCTCCGCCATAGAAGAGGTCCTGGAAACCGCGCCTAACCGCCGCGAAGGTGTCAACTGCCGGCTGCGTGAAGGAATCGGCGGAGGGTACAATAAGGGGCGTAATACCAAAGCCTAGGGCTGTTCCAACCTGAGAAGTAGGAAGATGGACGGTCATTTCATGAAACAGCGATGAAAGTGTTAGAGACACATACACACCAAACGCATATCGCATCCTCGGAAATGTTAGAGACATATCTTACTCTTGAATCCCATACCCGTGCGCGGTATCTTAATACCGGATCAAAATCATGAAAGTGTGGCGTGCTCAAAGTAGACGTCAAAGCCACATACCACTTCTATGTGCACCTCACAGTTAGCGCAAGACACCTAAATTGTGTGTGTGTGTGTGTGTGTGTGTGTGTTTGCCCTCGGGGTGTAGGGGTGACCAGCGGTGGGTTCACGTGATGGTCGTAGTGGTCGCTCACTTGCTTGCAGGTGAGACTACACCTAGCGTCCATTTGCTGGCACCCAACTCTCACCTGTGGCTCCACGTAGCTGGGCTCTGCTCAGC
>CACRXP010000141.1:256155-276507 GCA_902702965.1 Spirometra erinaceieuropaei
TTCTGATCCGGATCATCTGCGGGGATTTAAGACAGGAGACCGTGATGATGGCAGTTCGACCATCGCATCTGACGATGTCCACCGTGTCCGGTGTAGCAAAGTGAAGCAGACGCGGTCACCTGCGCGTGAGTTAGTTTAGAATGAAAGTAGGCTTGCACAGTATCTACCGCGCTCTCTTCTCCTGCCCACCTGGACCTGGTGCCAAGACAGAGTCGAGAGTGCTTGGGGAGGAAGAGGGCGCAGGTGAATGGTGCGGCCGAACCCGTACCTTGGCGCTGCACTCCATATCCCTGGTCCACAATAAACATTCGATAACACCAGCAACAGGAAGGACGTGGATGACTGAGCAGCCATGGACACGACCTGTATACCTAGCGGGAGCGCAAGCGTATCTAGGTACCGGAGAACTGTCATAGCACACCGGGCTGGTGGCAGCATGGTTTGATGAATCATGGTTAAGCGGACGATCACTAAATTTGGAATGCAAAATACACCTACCTATACGGTTTTCGGCAACCGCGCAATCTGTTATCTTCACAAAAGCCGACAATACTGTAGCAATAGGCAGGGTTCGGGCCTCTTAATTCGATCTGGCAACTGGCAAGACGCCTAAACTTAATCTCAAAAACAGGGGGACATTCGCCAATACCCAACCAAATAGGTCCTTGAAGATAGGATAGCGCTTGGATGTGCCTGGCAGGCCTTCATTATGGATCTTAGGTAGACCATATAGTTGAGGGATATGTGTACCGACTGGTTGGAGGTGTTTGAGGTTACGGCCGCTTATGAGACTCCCTGTGTGGAGTCTTCTTAGACAGTCAGTACGTTTCGTCTCTACTTCTTCCGTGCAATCCTTTTCTTTGTCTGCCTTCCTGAATTTATTGTGTTTTGATAATATGAACTGTAACTTCGCTACGTAGTCCGATCTGTTCATTATAACGACATCTGTTTCTTTTTCAGATGTTTTGGCACAAAGAGCTAGAAAATTTTGCTCAACAGATAGCATCGAGGAGAAGCTCAGAAAAATTCAGGACTTCCTTCGCGAAAACGGGTATCCTGACAGATTTGTCGCAAAGAACATTGCCGAGCGACCGATCAAACCAGACACACTGACCACCAAAAAGAAAACTTTGATCCTCAAAGTTTTCTTTTCAAGGGGACGCTGCGAGTGAACTCCTAAGGAGGCGCTATGATCAAGCTGTCTCGCAAACTTTCCCAGCAGCAAGGGCTCAAATATCATTCTCTACTAACCCTATTTTACGTGGAGAAGGTAAGGATGAGTTGCCACTGCAGACCAAATCAATGTGCATCTTCTCCATCACTTGTTCCTGTGGAAAAGGATGTATTGGTTTCATGAGTCGGCACCTATCCAAAAGATACGGAAACACCTTTCGGCATGGCTGGGAAAAGGCCAAACGAGGAGCATAGGCAGCGCCATTCTCGCGCATGTTGTCGATGACGAACATCGTGTGGCCTACATGCCTTATAACTGCCGTTTGTTCTGTTGCTGCTACTACCTCTGACGATGGACTCCTGTACGAGTCTGAAAGCTCAGGACAATAAACAGAGTGTTCCGATGCTCGAATCTTCTTCTTTACTTATGCAAATAAGCTCATTCAGCATACCAGAAGAGGAAGATGAGACCAATGGGACAAAAGCCTTATTGGTCTGACGGTTTTGATCCCAACAAATCTTAAATTCTAGCAAGGATTGACAACCGCCTACGCTGCGAACGGCTTGAGTCGTAGTTCAATAAGCAAGGTCAGTATCCTTCGACTCCGTGCTCTGTGATGTGTTCTTTTCCTGAGCAAAAAGAATAGTTATTCGGGAAGGGCTTGAGTGACCAAAAGTTCTAGCTTTCGAGCTTCTCCAAGTCTGAAAATCCTAGTGTTTCACACAAACATTGGTTTGACTATTATCGCTAGTTTGGGAATACTTACTCTTATTCGTGTATTTGTGAACGAAACGGTCTTTCTTATTTCAATTCATGGTGTTCCGGACCTTATCTGGGGCGAATTTACATAACTTTGTTTGCTCCCAATAAAATTTCCATACCACTGCCAGTGTTTCCGCAATTCTCATAAAAACCAATCAGAATAAGAAATTATCTTTGTTTGAGTAGAAATAAAAAGAAAACGCGTTTTCCCATAAACTGAGTAAGGAAAACAAACCTATCTCACACCCTACCAATAAATGTAATTGTTCGCATATGAACACTCGAAATAATTGAAAACAGATGGTCTGTTATGACTGATCTTTACCTTCGAAGAAACCCTTTATGCCACGCCCACGATGACATAGGGCCACAACCTTGATAAGTTAAGGCAGGCAATTTTTCGCTAAGGAATCCGCAGGTTTCCGATCTTTAATAATGGTTATCAAAAATTTTATTTTGGTGATCGGGCAGTCGAAGACAATGCAATGGTAAAACGTGAACAGCATTATGGCTTAGCTGGTGCAAAAAAGGACCCAAGTAATTGATGTTGGGCGAGATGCAAATTAACCGAATGTTCACAACCTGAGCTCTGTGTCAACAACGAAAGGAATCTTTCTGTCTTCAAACTGCGGTTACAATGGTTATCTAGTCGTCTGTGTCGTCTGAGGCTACATCTGCAGAATGAACAGCTACACATTTTAGTAGTTTTCCTGGTAAATTAAATAATGTGCTAGTATCGAAAACGGCCTCATATGCCCGTTAAGTATATTACCAGCTTCAGCGTAAGATGTATAAAGAAAACTTGAGACAGGCAAACACGTTTTTTCGTGAGCAACAAGTGCACACTTATTGCACTTAAAAGGGATAAGCAATTTGTCGTCGGTCGCAAAAACAAACGAGTGACTATAGTTAATTGTGAAACATTTATGCTTTAATGTGTCTTACATTTAATTCAATAATTTTTGAGGTCTCATGTGAACTTTTTTCCCGTAATGTTGTGTGAGGTGCGACCCAATTTAATGAACCTTGCGCTATTCCCAGCACTATAATTTTGTAATTCAGTACGCAATCAGACTATCACAAGGTTACCTGCCTCGTGTAAGTTGTTTTTTGAAGTAATCTCGTCGTATTCTTACAGAATGCTTTACTTGACACTAAAATGTACGGCGTGAAAAGTGACTAATAAACGACTACCTAATGAAGTAAGTGAAAACGTCGTTTGGAAATGAACTCCCAATCAAAGTAGGGCGTAAAGGAAAGCGTGAGAACAAGAGAAAAGTGATAAAAATCTTATCGGGGGCTTTAACTACTCTGGAATTAAACTTAAACTAGGACATGCTTGTACAATCATTACCTGATCGGCTGCTAAATCAAAAATAATCCTATCATAATAAAATCAGTTGCTGCCACTTTTTGGCGGGTCCAGCAGGGTTTCGTATAGAATGTAAGCGCAATTTTGTCAGCACATAGAAACGCATTGAGCCAGCTACTTACACAGATATTCTGATAAAGCAAATCATTTAATGTCATTTGTCACTTAAAGCATTATTTGACAAGAAGAAAGCGCTTGCATATCACTAAAAAAATCAATTTTCCACGATCTTATTTTCTGGCACTTATCTTTGCGTACGACATCAGAGAATCACTTGCAAAACAGTAGTTTTAGTGTCCATTCCCTTTAGAAAATCAAAAACATTCCTGACGACCTACGGGCGGTGGAACTACATTGTAAGCTTTGTCGAATTACGCGTGTTATTGCATATCAATATTCAAAGTGGATGGGAGAGATAAAGGACGGTTTTAGTAATTTTAGAATTTTTTCCCATGCTTAAAAGTTTTGCAATGTTTTTATCTTATTATGAAGACCAAAAACACCTTTTCACAGCCCCTACAAGCAAAAAACCTCAGCTCAAAATAAACTACCACTTAGGATATTTGCAAAAATTCGAAAGCGTTTTAAAATTAGACGTGTTTTTTTACAGTTGGTGGTCTTACTCATGAAATGTCGTGGCCGAAATGCTCACAGATACGTAAAGCTATTAATTGAGGAGGAGTTCATGTCAGGCCGTTTTTTGGAGGAAGCAGGTTAGATTTGGGCACAATTCAACATTTCTTGATATTCAGATAATCTCCTATACCATGAAAATTTGGATTTCACAGCCTCATGTTTATGTGGAAAGTGCTGCAAATGAAGTTTGCCATTGACAGAAAAACTACGAAATATATCCCACCTGAAAACGAAAAATTAATTTATCCTCTATGAAAATTAGTTGAACGCGTGTTTGAAAAATCGCGCTGTTTTCAAAAAACTGCTGAAATTAGCGTATAAAATTTGTTATAAAGCTGGGACATTAGTAATTAGCTTCTTGACGGTAGTTTGTTCCACCACATAGAGAACTGTTAGACGTAAACAGGTATAATTTGAGTACGTGTGACATGCTGCAACTTTTTCCCGCCATGCCCTGAGATGCGTAGACAATGTCTTTCATCAGCCTGCTTTGAAACAATACGGAACTAAGCAGCGGAAGGTTTGTCGCGTCAGCCATTAGCAAACATCTTAAATATTAATAGGGTTTCTCTGTGGCGAATACACAATAATGGCAACCTACCCAGAAGTAATAGTTATGGGCCAAAACAGTCCACAAGTAAGCAAGGCAAGGGTTTTAAGTCGTACCCTAAAACATATCACTATGTGCCCATTAATATCATTCACAGGGAAAATCGGTTGATGTTTTCTTTGAAAATAATTAGGAGACGATTGCGTCAAAATTCAATTTCGGTAACAAAATTGAATGCGCGGGACGTTTTTATAAGTACAAAATTTATTGAAGAACGTTTTTATTTCCTAAGAAATATAATGTTTGTCGGCCCTCATTCTGAAAAAGAATTTACTTCTTTTATGAGGTCGCATATTTATACAAGCCAATGAAGCACAAAACTCCGATGGCAACAGTGGCAAATGGTTTGGATGGTTATTAAATTCGGAGATCGGTTAGTCTGTCGGTCGACTACGGACAACATCAAAAGCAAAGCGCTCGTCAAAGTTGTAGAGAAGGCTTTCGATTACGAAGACATTCACTAACGCCGACTGGATACCATAATTGTATACCACAATGGTCTTGACAATCGTTCTAATGAACGATGAAGTTAATAACCGTTATCTGACTATTTAGTCAAGAGCCATTATCTACGCAAGTGGCTTATAGGTCGATGTTTATCCTTTTCAACAGTCCGCATCTCAATCCAATCGAAAGACATTTATATATGGCGAATAAAAAGATTCCATGCATTAAGAATGTGACTTTTCGCTGGACAACTACACTAAACAGTCTATTATAGACAACCTAGTCAGCTCCACGTCTGAATGACATTCTGCTGTAAAAATTGCAAATAAGCAATCAAATAATGTTGTTGTCTGTAGTATTAGTTATTATTTTTTATCATTTTCCCCATTTTATGCGTCTTCCTTTATTATGCACTCTTATAATTAGCCGTATTTCAGCGATTTGATATACAGTCGTTTTCCGAAATTCTAGTTTTCAGAAAAGATTTAATCAGTTTACTTTAATAAATATTAATCTACAACCCTTACTTGCCCTCTTATTAAAACAATCGCTCTCTGTTGCTGTTAGACTAACGGGAACGAAGGCTCGGCGAGGTTTTTGTTAGATGATTTTCTTTTGTTAACGCATGGTATTTCATGAGTCAGCACACCTACTGTATGTTAATCAGTCGACATTCGAGTAAGCACTTTTATAGTCATCTGCAGAAATAAAGCCGACAAACGGGGCTACATGTGCAGTGCACATATTTTATTCACTTACGGACTCTGAAAAAGTAAATATCTTTTGCATGAAATATATGATAAGAACATTTTCTTTCTATTTGATGTACTTCATTCAAGAGTCGTTCAAGTCACAATAGTTTCTAAAATTGCGATTAAGGAGCAAATTTGCTTGAGAAAGAAAAATTTTTTTTTACCTGAAACCAACCTTATTTTAAAATATGAAATTTGAAGATGTTATTTTCTATTAAAAGAGTGCGAGAAAACATTTTTGTACATTTTAACAATTAAGTATACCGGTGTATTCAGAATGCGACAATTTTATATTGATGCCGTTCAAAATCCGGCCTGGATTTTGAACTGAACCTATATAAAATGGTCGTATTTTGTTACATGTAAGTAAATATCACAAACCTACCTAAGTAATTTCCGCAAGCCGAAGGCACATCGAAAAGTTTTTAAATATTTAATAAAATAGGCAAGCTACTGTATTTATACAACTACCCCATGGTGTATCCGTACCTACCGATACGGATTTTTCTCTCGTTCGATTAGGTTAACTTATTAAAAAATGTCAGCGAGGTGTTCCACTATGCAAAAAGCGATAATTTAATAAGGCATTCGACTTACTGGGAAGCGAACCGTTCCAAAAGTAAACAACGTTGTCGGCAATAATGCTGAGGTGAATCCATTGGAAGGCATTCATCATCGTAGCGCTGGAAAAAAGGAGAAGCATAAGCCAACGTTTTTTATATACGACCGGCTCATAAAATTTGGGGTCAACTTTTTCATCCCTATTCTCGCTATTACTACCGTCCTCCATGATGACAACTGATTATCAAAAGCACAAAACGCAGCTTGTTTCCGCGCGTTTAGGGATTATTTAAAATACGGTACTAAAGGTCATTAGATAAAGTACTTTCTAATTAATGTCGTCAAACAAATCATTATCCTCTGTCTAACAATTTATTAGTCGTCTTTTTAAGGATTTTCGAACAAAACTCCACAATTGTGAGGGCAGCAAGATTGTGTTACACTATTGAATGTAATTCTGCTATAAAAAAGCGGTGCCAGGACATTGGCGACAAATTAGAGGCCCATAAGCTTGTTATGATTTTCCTGCAAAGTTATGGAAAAGATCATGAACAGTGAGCTGGCGCAGTTCCTTGAAGTTCACAACTTGCCATCGAGATTCTAACAGAGGCTCTGGAAAGGGAGATTCTGTACGACAAGCTTGCCTCAATCTCGTTAGATTTTGTAGCAGCACAGCTGAGAGAATATGTGCAGCATGTCAGCTACAATCGTCAGGCCAAATTCCATGTTTGAAGGAAGAAGACAATGGGGACCAGAATAAGAAGTTTTTTGTGCACAGAATCCGGGGTTGTCCTCTCAGGCGACAGTGGCCACTGACGAAGCTAGTGCTGTTATTGACTGCGTCCAGTCAGGCCTGAGAGTCCCTGAGACAGTGGTGGCAGCCGCTTTTGTAGGCTCGTGGGCCAACCTCAAGTGGTGTCCAATCAGCATGTGTTGCATTTGCCGAGGGGTAGTGTCCCAGTGGCTTGTTTTGCTGGTTGCAGTGGGTGGCGCGTTCAAATGGCCGCATGGGCAGCTGCGACTGCGCGGACGCAGGTATGCCCGAGCAGTTGGTAGTGTGACTTCAGGTCAGCGCGTCCGGAACGGCTCACTGCAAAGGGGTGAGTGACCTTGAAGCAGCGGGGTCTTGAACAATGACGCCAGACCGGTCATGATGGCTGGCTGCCACAATGTGGACCAGAGCCCTCGACGAAAGGCATGCGCTCCACATAGATTCCGTTGACTTTCAGAAGGTGTTAAACACTGTGTCACACCGGAAACTACTAAACGAGTTAGAACAAAGGGTCAGAGGTAACCACCTTAGATGGAAAAACGTCCGAATCCTCAAACGTCGAAAACATTTTTGTGGATCGCCACCAGGTTGTCTGCATAAGTCGAGGAAAATCAGACCCTGTTTCAGTCGACAGTGGTGTTCCCCGGGTTTCAGTTTTAGGACCCATTTTTTTCTAATATGCGTGGACCATCGCGCGGACCACAAAGCACTACCGTTTGCTGATGCCTTGAAAATATTGAGCTAATCGGGGCCTTTCCGAATAAGACAGACATTACATGAAAGTAAATCGGTTGGAAGAGTCCAATAAATGTCTGCTCATGTTGTTCACTACTGACAATTACATTATACTTTGCCTACGAACATAAACAAATCCGCCCACAAAAGAGACTTCTTCCTTTACAGCGCAAACTTCAAGACTTCTAGGCCCAAAAGACGAAGTTGCAAACGAACGAACTTAAATCATCCGTTCACTGTTCGTGAGTTACAAAAGTTCAATGTCCGCACTGTACATCTTTAAGAGTGTACTTGTGAATTAAGCGAGTCATAATAGAGTCCAGAGGAGAGCTATTACACTAAAGCACCATAGGGAAAAGAAACTTACCTCAGGACTTCTGACTTAATCCTTAAAACTGAATGAACCAACAATTGGCAAGATAAATGACTTCCCTAGGTTCACAAAGTGGGTATTCTACTGCGACCGATTGTGTCCTTAATCGGTGCACCAAACTACAAGATTTATAAGTGTCTATTTCACCATCTACATCTACTTACAAAGAACTCCGTAAAATCCATTAAAGATCCCATTGAAGAATGAAAAACAGCTACACAACACCTCTGTAAGCTATTTATCTGCACTTCGACGAATTAGGAAATTACCGACCTAGTTATGAAAATGGGAACATGAAAGACCATAGCAGCAGAACATCGGGCACTGGAGTCCCCTGAGCGAACAGCTCACATGTTTCAAAAACAAATGAGTAATCATCGACAGTCTGGACCATGAACTATTATTTATGAATCACGACGAGTTATAACAACTTACAACCAAATATTAAAATCAATCAACCAATTCTTCTCAGCTAAGTTCACAGACGAGGATAAAGCAATCCCACAATCAACCGAGATGACAGAACGCATCCATAGGGAGATCCGTTTTAGTGAAGAAACGGTTAAAGTAGCCATCACACAACTATCCTACTCCAACTCCTATGGGATGGACAAAATTCCACCATGTATCCTAAAGCATATGACATATGCTCCAATCGGCCTATCTAAGTTATTCACTGTACTCCAGTCAATTGCACTTTTTACGGACATGTGTAACCACTCGACTGATGCACCTGTCTTTAAAAGCGACAACCGACATCATATCCAAAACTACCATAGTTTCCACCGAGTACCGGCAATAGCTAAAATTCTCGAGAAAATAATCTACAACTAATTGCTAGACCATCTTAGAAACGCTGACACAATTCCACATCTCAGCATGCCTTTTTACATAAAAAAGCCATGTCAGTCATGCCACCTGACTTTATTTGGAAATCGTTTCCAGCACTGAAGATGGAAGCACAGTAGCTTCAAGATATTTCGATCTAAGAGGGCCTTTGACAAAGTCCCCCATAAAAGACTACTAATAAAGCAAAAAGTCACGGACTTAAGACACTACTGTCGCTTTTCTGAAATCTTATCTTCAAAACCGATATCAAGGGGTTGCAGATCCAAAAAGAGTCTCGCAACCACCCCTATTACCAGTGAAGTACTTCAAGGGACTATCCTAGCCCCCCTTCTATTTCTCATATATATTGACGACTTATAATCCATATCAGTATCAGCTAAGACGTTTTTATATGCGGACGACCTTAAACTTGCACATGCATGTAAAGGGAATACAATAGCCAATATTCACAGAACAATTGAAACGGATCTCAGAAACCTCAGCGAATGGAGTAAACAATAGCAGATGCCCTTTTCACATGAAAAATGCCATCTCTTGATCTTTGGCACACAAAAACTTACCCCCATAATATTCGAGGATAATAAAATAACGGAGGCTCAATCGGTAAAAGATTTATGTCTCTGTTATACAAATCCCCTCGACTTATCTCCCCACGTCCAACAAATATCCCCGAAATCCACTCGCCTGTTTGGATTCATATGTAAATATTTCACATTAAATGCACTAAGAATTCAACTTTCCAAATTATACCATTTACCTCTCCTAGATTATTGCTTTATTTATTCGGCATAGTGCCCTCAGACGGCCGAAAGAAATTAGAAGTCAGTGAGAGACGATTTACTAGATCTTTGTCCGGAAGTGATGGCATCCAGAGCTCTTACTTGAAACTATATCATAAGTACGGTTTTCGATTCCTCTGAATCAAAATGGTTTATACTTCCTATTTAAGGTCACCCATGACCAAGATATTTTCAAAATTAATATATTAACAAAACAAAACGCCTCCAGAAACATCAGAAATAACGAAGATATTTAAAGGATCCCCAAATTCCTAAAGTTCCAACGGTTAAATTTATACTCCATGTCATGTGACGCTAACTGGAATGCTCTTCCAAGTTCTATCCGGGGAAGTATAAACCTAATCGATATGAAAATACGAACTAAAAAGGTATTTTCAAATATCCATGCGCATTTCTTTTAAATAAGATGGGACATTTCTCAGGCCAATTCTTCGGTATAGAATTTTGTCCAAAAGGGCGATGATGATGTCGGCCGCCTGAATAATACCGGAACATAATATTCAAAAAAATCAAATTTATGAGAGACAGAGTCATGGACAAACATAGACCAGATAGTCATATTCCTGCCTCTCTCCCTTTCTCGTTTTTATCAGTTATATCATTTGACACTAAATATTCCTTAAGGAGCTAATAATGACATCCCTTTCGATAGAATCCTGCATATTAGTTGTTCGTAAGTCCATATTAAGGCCATATTAGCCATATTACAACTATATTTGATTCCACAGAACAGTCGACCACTACGTCTAGAATCTGATACATGAGTCAATATTATTTTGACAGCTTTGATTGTGATTTACCATTGAGTGTTTTTTTACCCCTGATATATATTCATATTTTCCAGCTCTTAGTCCAGACGACCACATCAAGCCTCCTAAAAACACGAACGGACTGTGCGACCGTCCCTTAGCAGTTGGCCAGATAAATTGACAATCGGCAACTAGAAGACACCCAAATTTATATAACTCGAAAATAATTAAAATGTCAGACCGAGGTCAAAGTTTTCCAATATCCATGAAGGGCATATTATTCATGCCCCCAAAAACTACCAAACTGCACACCTCAATTTTATATTGTACATAGATTTATTTTTTAAAACTTTTGCGAGTATTTTGCGGATTTTTAACTTAAAACAAGCTACCAGCGAGGAGGGACGACAGAGAATGCGGGTAGATTGATACAGCACTGTTTCGGGCTTATTCTGCCTTCATTCAGCCAATCATAACCCTGACCACCAGCAGCTGGGACCAGAAACACAAACATGCGCACAGACGCACCTGGCGCAGTCGGTCCACCACTGAGGCCTACCTGATGGGTCATAAGCACTTCATCGAACCGAAGTTCATCAGTGCCTCGCCACCTGTCCCTCCTCGCTGCTATTATGACTTGGCCGACTTCGGCCTGGTAATTGGTTGCCTGTTCGTGACCTTTGCCACACATACGGAGCTTGTTTGCTTTCTGAAGCCAATCGATCGGTGTGCGCCCATTCCTGATTAAAACAAACTTTCGATGCGCGCTGTATTGTCTAGACAGACAACCAGAACAAATGAAGTCAAAGTGCTGTCGAAATGGACGAATTTGTTTCAGGTATTTTTGCTTGAGTTCACAGGAGACTGATAGCACTCAAGGGATAGTATATATTCCCTTTTCTATTATATTCTAATGAGTTCCTAGGCAAATAAAAAGGCGTGAGCGTGGCAACCAACGAGATAGTGGTTCATTCGATGAAGTCTCATTTTTCACCTCAATTCCGTTTGATTTAGCGAGACGCTGCCCCCGAAGAACTCCTTCAGGCTTACACCACCGATGTGCCTGCCGACGCTCTACTCCAATTACATGAGTTTGTCTCGAAGCTAACTTTTCTTTTGCCAGATAATGTTATCGGCAACTGAAAGTTGCCCCTATGGGTTGGCCTATATCGGGCTTTCTGGCAGAAGCCATATGACAGAAACTGGAGTCTATAGCCCTGCGCACGATTAACCCAAAACTATTGCTGTGCTCTGTTAATGATACATTTGTCACTGTCAAGAAAAAATTGCGAGACCTGCTCCACACAAATCTTACCTCCAAATTTCCAGGGATTAAATTCACTTGCGAAGCAGAGGTTGATGAACAACTCACATTTCTGGATGTCCTTGTATGCCGAAAAACCGATAGATCCCTTCAAAGTTCAGTTTATTGCAGAGAAGCATATTCTGAGGTCATCCTACACTTTGAGAGTAACCACCATCTCATTTCTTATAAGAAGTATACTGTCTACGGCCTGCTTAATAGAGCCAAAACACACTGCCCTGATGGCGAAAGTTATCAAACAGAGATGAACTACCTCTTTGAATTAGTTTCCCACATCAGGTACCCGCGCTACTTTGTACGTCATTACTTGAAACATGAGTTTAAACAGAAAGATATATCGAAAACAACGGTCACACAGGCACCAAACACATTCACTTGGCGGACAAGCCAATAAGCAAAAAATGCGTCTGAGCTTGTCAAAAGACAGCTGAAAAAGCATCAGACGAAAGTAGCACGCATCTGCAACCACCCTGCGTAAACAGTCCGCACATCCTAAGGACAAAGTTGGCTATCTCGATAGAAAAGGTGTTGTCAATAATATTTCATGTACCAGTTGTGATGCCGCCTATTGTTGCCAAACTGGGAAATCTGCATTAAACCGCATGCGTGAACGCCAGTTAGCGGTGAAAGACGAGATAATTTATCACAGGTGGCGTTCAAACGCTGGACAAAATTTAAATGGGAGCGCTCTCGCAGAGACTGCTCTCGCCCAATAACGAAAGACCGCGAATTCCAGAAGGTAAGGCATTCAGATGAGACATGAATTAATCGACATATAGATTTAGATGCGACATAGCAATTTCCCAAGGAAAAAAGGGAGCCAGCGCAGCCAATGCCAAGGGGATGACGAAATATATTTGACGTGCATTGGCAGTGACGTCGGCCAACCACGGAATCACATGTTCGATACGGTTTAACTAGTTAACTGTTTTTGTACAGAACCAAGAAGTTTGGTGACCAGCTGGGGAACCAGTTTCAAATATACACCAATAAAGTTCTTGCTTTTCTCAAAGAGCCTGCCATCTTCAATTTATATTTCTTAGGATGCCTGCCTTCCAGTGTATACGGATGAATTTTGAGCACACTGCTATGCTTAATGGTAGAAGATGGGAAGAATGTGCACGTCGGGAAAGTCTAACGCGGGAAACGTTATCTCTCCTACACCGCTGTCGAAACAACAGGATTCTTTCGAAATCTGTGCAGATAAAGCCTGCGATAAAGTCAACCCAAGGTTACCAAATTGCGATCCGTTATGGTCAACAGATGCTTGGACCATTCTTAACTGATGCGCATTGACCGACTTCTTCTCCAGGTATTTGGAGCTCTACAGGAGACCACCAAGCATATCTCGGAACTAGAGCGACTTAAAAAGAGGAGTGCTTTGGCTTATGCTGGTTTTAAAGTTTCAGAGCATGAGCCTGATCGTTATACGTGCTACGAAGACCATCAGGGCGCAGTGCTGCGAAAGATTAAATTACTTGAAGTATGATACTTCCAAATCCTTAATAACTTCAGGCGCAATAATGCCATGTCAGCCAAGACTTATTTGAGGTTGATGGTCGGTGCCAACCACTATGATTGGGCATTTATACCAAGAGAAAGAAAAGCGCCATGTGCAGCACAACTAGTCATAGGCATCAAAGTCGCTTTGTAGGAGCTCGAACACGATGTCACGTTCTGCTGGCTTATACCTATATGCAACTTTCAGATCATCGACATGCATGAAGGGCTTACCATTCTGGAATAAATCCGTTTAATCGTTAACAAAAAGGTAAAATGGCGGCAGGTCGAGTACACCACCCTGAATGACTACTCCTCACACATCTGGGGTTGGAGATAGCATTGTAAATCTTAATTCGTTGTGTACGAGCGCCTAGATAAGAAGATATAAAATTCAGAGGTTAAACACCTATGCCGAAACAGGACAGTTTCAAGGGAAGAAGAGCATGGCCAACACGATCAAAAGCCTTACTGAAACCGAAACAGACTGTGTAAAGTGCAAACCCGTTGTTCCTCGGTAGGTTATTCTTAGCTACGTTACACATTATCTTATCTTTGATCATTGTCTCTAAGATCTTCGAAACTGCGGGCACTTTGCTTTTTGGCCGAAAGTCGTCAAATGACGTAGAGTCACTTTTCATGGGAATAGGCAAAATGTGTGATTTCTTCCACAAAGTAGGATAGGTTTCATCTTCAGGAGCGAGATTAAATATCTTTCATGAAAGGGATGGGAAAATTGCACTTGCATCGGCATTTCGAATGCTACCTGGGACACCATGAGGTCCAGGTTTATGAGATTGACGAAAACACCGAATCGCTCCAGTCACATTCCACATAGTGAAAGTTATATTTTCGAGAAAGGCCCCCGTCCAGGCCTGGTTATTTGGAATTGGAGCTGTCGATATTCTAATAAACGATTTGAACGGGAAAGCGTTTAAACCATCAACAGTTAACAGGGCATCAGCTATAGGAATCCCATGAGCGTCTCGGAGGTTGGGATGCTACGTTTTTCTATTCAATTCAATTCAATTATTTTAATTAAAGACCCGTCGGAGTCCCATCAAAGCAAGTAAAAATAAATTTACATGCGAATTTAAGACGAGGTAGGCAAAATCTATACAAAGTGCAATACATAGTTTTTGTGATTAGATGTCCATTAAGCATGTCCATTAAGTATGAGTCCATACTTTTCGGGAGAAAGGTTTCGAGACATTTAAGGGGCGGTTTTCTAAGAAGTGTAGTTCTTTGGCTAGCTGTGTTTCTTCGGGCAATCTCTTAGCCCCCTCACAGATATCACAAAGCGAGGGAAGAACAGAAACATGGTTCTGAAGATGGAATCAACGAGGAAGTCTGCGCAACAAACGGCGAAAGGGTGGGAGGGGGGAAACCGCATCCTCGGTATTAATTATTTTCTTATGGTTTGCAAAACGAGAAATAAGAGGATAAGAAATCTTGTACAGTCTAGTAGTGCAAAAATTTACATCCGAACATAAGAAGAAATTAGTCCAATCGTAGGAAACGATGTGCGTAAATAATTCGGTCGAGAATCTGTACTTTGGGACATAATTTTTTCAGTCTTGAGTTTTGACTTTGAAACAACTGTGTCATGGTCTGAGCCACTGAGTGGGCTTAGTGATGACACGGATAGAGGCATGCAGCCTCTAAATTACATAAGGTCAAGTATGCTTGATCCTCGGGTGGGAACGTCGACAACCTGACGCCACATCAAAACATCCACAGCCTTTAGTAAAGCTCTGAACATTCTGGGGCCGGAGGTGGAGACCAGCGATCTTCAGGAAGATTAAACTGACCCGCAAACAATTGATAATTAAAGCTTAATCCGGCCGCAGCCTGAAATGCTAGTGAGAGTAAACGAACAAAATTCTCTTTGGCGTTGGGAGGGCGATAGACACAGCCAACGAGTAAGGAGTACTTATTTTTAAAGCAAATTGGAACCATCAGTTGCCTTCTACTGCGAAAAAATGCGGGAAGCCCAGCGTCAGAAACGCAGGTACTTGCTTATCGTAGATGCAAATGCCACACTACGGCTGTCTTGACAATTATTTCGAATGGAAATGTAGCCTAAAAGAGAGAGAGGGGAGTCAGTTAGGGAAGGTGTTGCCCATGTCTCAGTTAACAAAACAATATGTGGGCAATAGAATAACACCAGAGTCTTAAGCAGAGGCATCT
This sequence comes from Spirometra erinaceieuropaei, assembly GCA_902702965.1. Taxonomy (NCBI): domain Eukaryota; kingdom Metazoa; phylum Platyhelminthes; class Cestoda; order Diphyllobothriidea; family Diphyllobothriidae; genus Spirometra; species Spirometra erinaceieuropaei. The sequence goes on from CACRXP010000141.1 coordinate 271,762, forward strand.
TATTTAGCAAGGATCTTGCATGTAGAACAAAAGGTTTAAGTAGACAGACTGTTGGTTTCTTAGGGTGGTTGGCTACGTCGTCGTTTAGCTTGTGCGACGCTGAAACACAAACCACAACGTTGCAGGAATAAATGCGCTCCCCCTATGACAGATATGCGATTCGGAATGTTTCGCAGTATGAAACTATGCCTGCGTTTTATTCTCCCCTCAGTTTCGGAGCTTATTACCTCAGTAAGTTTAAACGCTTGTTCAACAACTTTTTCAGAAGTGCTACTTATATCGCCATATATCAACCGATCAAGTATTTCGGCTGATGATGTTCTGCCAAGATTAGCAGAGGCGTAGATTTGAAGTGAAGATGTCTTACATAGACGAACGGGATTTTTCAGTTAATCATACCAGGAGAAGTTAGCGAACACAATCTGTCATCCGCTGCGTCTCCGGCCGCGATTTCAGCAGTCAAAAAAGGCGGAGAAGTCATGAGCTTCCGTCTTTTAGCGCGCTATCTTCGGGACATTACAGGGTGCTGTATAGGTTTTCCGTTGCAGTACAAGGATCAAAACTTTGCTAACGTAAACAAAACGCCCAGAAAAGCAAATACTACTGTTAATTTGCTATAAAAACTAGAATGCAGGTGGTCCAGCATACAGTCACTAAAAAGGCGCTTCGCAAAATATGGTTAGCTTACCAAACTTTCTAACAAATCAAGGGGGAAATTATACCCGGCAATGAAAGGAGGCTTTTTACAAAGGCCTCAAATAAAAATAGACATTAATTAATTGCCTAGGAATAACAAAACATAGGCAAAGCTTTGCTTATCCTTGAAATTGACCCTATATCGAAAGTCTCATGCGTGCTGCTGGGCGAGAGAAAATAGAATCCGTCCAATACGATTTAACCAAGAGAGTTTTAACTGTCGACCACCAAAACTTGACCTATCAGGAATGTTGCGAGCTTACAAGCCTCTCCGAGGAGCAAAAACGCATAAAGATCTCGGAGTCTGGGTTGGCGACAGCCTAAAGCCTTTTGCACACTTTTTTAATGCGAATAAGGCCGCAACTTCTACGCTATACGCAATCAAGCGGGCACTGGCTGTTTCCGATGAGGACTGCTTCCTCAAAGCCTTCGGCACGTTTGTAAGACCGCACTTCGAATATGCAATTCGCGCATGGAGACCGTGGGCGCAGCAGGGTTACAATCTGATTGAAATGGTGCAGAGACGAGCAACAAAATTCATAGGAGATCAAGATGCACTGCCATATGAGATCAGCCTAAATAGCATTAATCTCTATCCTCTGAGTTATAGGCAGTTGCGCGGAGACTTGTTACAAGCCCTCCGCATAGTGCGAGGTTTGGACGACGTCCTCCGGTACGAAGACTTTTTCCACCTCGCCACTACAACTAACCTTCGGAGACACCCCTTCAAACTACGTGTGCAACAAGGCAGATTGAATGTAAGAAAGTATTTCTTTTCCAAGCGTGTCGTGGAGCAGTGGAATAAGATGCCCGAGACAATTGTTATGGCTTAATCTGTAAAGACATTTAAATATCAGCTTAACAGACATATGCTGCAGCAACATACGAACTATGTGACTTGGTAACCATAAAACCAATGACCCATGCGAATCCATGCATACATTCATCTAACGCAGCAATTTCTTCACATTTTTGCCTATTTCTTCTATTTTTTATACAAATAAGGAGTTCAAAGGCGTAAGCCTATTTGCCTCATATACCCTGGCTGATTGACTAATGGAAATGGGTTCTAGCATCCATTGTTTTGAAATCACCAGATGCAAACTTTATGCAAATCCATCTTTTCTACCAAAACAGAGTTCTCGCCCACACGCAGTTTCCCCTGTTCTGATACCGCCAACCTCCCTGCCCCGTAAAGGACGTTCAACGCGTACGTGTGGAGGCCTTATTTTTACGAGTATACTAGGTATTTGCCACTTGTTGATAAATTTTTTCAAGGGCTGTGCAAATATGAGGTTTCATATCGCAAATTTTTCTTCAGGAAATCGGACTATGATTTACCACATGCGCTGCTCCCTCCTGGGGTACTCCAGTTTTTACCTCGATCGTTGCTCAAATATGCTCAAATCCTTCTTACTCATAAACTATTTTTTCGTGCCGCGTTTTGTACTTCGTATACTGAAAGCCGCCTTTACGTGAGCACTAAATTGTGATAATTTGGACGAATTAAGGTTGGCTCTTGATTCATAAATTGCATTTCGCCTATTACTAGATTTCTAGCATCTGATGCCCTCACTGCGGTTGAATAAATCTGTGACACATATGCCATTCACATCGTCATTATACACCGTCCCGAATGCCTCTGACAATTCATTGTTAAAATGACTTAGAGTAGTTGTTCTCAAACTAGAAACGTTGAAAGGCATTTCGCTGGAAGATTTTCAAGCACGGTACATCCAAAAACGTCTTAATCAAATAGATGTCGGCTAACCAGCCTAAAATCCCTACGGGTTCGATATTAGATGCAGGTTCCTGTCTCCTTCTTATCATCAGCCCTGTTAGTCAACCATACAACCTTGTTAATTCTTCCTTGGTTATACCTTCTGTTACTTCCTCTACCTTATATGTTCTCCCGTGTTTGTTTGCAGTTTAATCTGTCCTTTAGAGAAGATTGTCCATCAATATTTGATCGCCATTTAATCAATATATATTTAAGATAATACTACGTATTTATCTGTGAATTGACCATATTGACCTTTTGTTTTTCTTATTATTCACAAGCAGATTTCTTTATGACTTTGAGGAAAGTCTACTGGGCTTTTGGGAAGCCGCCCCCAAACTGCCTTATCCACTCGCGCTTCCATCTTGGCGGGTGGTTTCGCTTTCTAAGATCTCTCAGCGTATATTGCAATTTTTCAGTACATACATCGGGCTCATCGCAAAACGCGATGTTCCCCGAACCAACATCTTAGAGTGTTAGGCTTCCACACAGCGCATATCTGTTAACGCGTTCTACAATTCCTTGCAAATCGAATCTCCAAAAAACTCAGCAGCAGGCACGCAATAACAAGAAGTTTGTTGCTGAGTCCTAATGGCGGAAAGGTGGAGATAAATGGCCCATATAGAAATATCCAAAGCCAATGTCCAGACTTTTCGGACGCTTCATTTTAAGAGTACTTTTTTACCTAAGAACTTCGAATTTGGAATTTGTAAACATTATCACTGTCGGAAATAACATATGCGAAAAGACAAATTGCTGGCAATCGAAAAAAATATTGTTCATTTACATAGTACAATTTCTTAACACTACTGTGCATCTGAACTTTTACGTAGACCATTACTGTCTGCATTGTCCGTATTTTACCGACAGACTCAGCATTTAATTTGCTTGGACAGTGCCCTCTGCGTGCTGAAAAATGGAACAGTTATCCTTAGTGCTGACCAGTTGCCGAGTACAATTAGTTTATTCTTGACATCCATGTCATTGTGAGTCCTAATGCTCCCCCTGCATTTAGACTAACTGTTAACATTTGTTGTGGCATCCTCTGCCTCGCCATCTTCCTAGCAGTTTCTCCGCTCAGCAAAGAATATTATGGTCACGACAGTCGTGGTTCAGGTGTCCAATTAACCTTTCCTGACAAGTTTTTTTACATTTAACGAGGAGTATTTCGAAGTCCCGTACATCTGTCGTTCATAAGAATTTCTACATAAATTCCTGTGAAATGAGTTCTCTTCTGCTCGCTCTTTTTCAAACTGAATTGCTCTCATGTCGCTTCAATGGCACCAGTAATCCAGCACTAGATGTGATAATCGATACCATTATAAACACAAATAAGCCGAACTACATAGATGGGTGTAATTTAGTATATATAAGGAAGGTAGACAGAGCCTTGAAAACTTCTATTTACAAACATACGGATAAAAGTAGGCATGTATTTACACAACAGCAATGCCAGTCAGTAATATCAAGTACGAATACGATCATGAAGTATGAATCTGTTTAGCCTTCTTTCAAACCTCTTAGCGTTTTCTGTCAGGACACCCGGATTTGGCAACCAACCAAAGGATGACGCATTCGCCACACTCCAGTGGCTGCGTAGGTTGTCTTTAATTTTTGTTGCTGACCTCGTGGTGTGGTTCTTCGTGCTAGTTCAAATTTTCAACAAACTGAAGAGCGCAGCCTAGCCCTCTGACGATCCTATAGGTCACCAACGAGTTCCGCTGCTATGGGAAGACGAGATATTTCATAAGGTAAGCATCTTAATCCGCTCAATTTTTAGCAGCTTTTCATCCTGCGTTCTCCAAAAAAGTGTAATATTGTTTCATCCAAGTAAGCTACGTCTGAATGCAATATTCTAGCATTGGCCGAGCAAAGGCCCCAAACACTCGATCGAAAAGCACTTCGTCAAAATTGACGGAGAATCTCCTGGTTGCATCCGGGAAATCGACCGGTGCCAAATAAGCGGCCGCAGGTCTTCCATCACGGCTACCTTACGTACTACTGTTTGTTCAGTAGGTGTGCTTGTGGTATTTTTTTTTGCCGCCGCGGCAAAAAAAATACCACAAGCACACCTACTGAACAAACAGTAGTACGTAAGGTAGCCGTGATGGAAGACCTGCGGCCTCCGCGGTCAGAAAAAACCTTTAAACACGCCTACCCAATAGGCTCCGTAGGGTTTATGTGGACTTCCCATCCTCTATTGCCTAAAATTCATGTCCAATGTACAATGCCACTTTTATACCCTTACGCACACAAACTTCTCCTTTCCT
>CACRXP010000141.1:281608-298335 GCA_902702965.1 Spirometra erinaceieuropaei
GGCCACACCCACTGTAGGTAAGCATGGAGAGTAAGTGGACGAAGTACAGAGTCTTACCTTCCAGTCTTCCGTCTGTGCCTTCGTTGGTTAGCATCTCCAGTCGTCGATGGTTGGCTCTCCTCAAACGACAGCTCCCTGTTCGACCGGCCGGTAACAGCCACAGGCACTGTAGGTAGGCATGGAGAGTAAGTGGACGAAGTACAGAGTCTTACCTTCCAGTCTTCCCTCTGAGGCTTCGTCGGTTAGGTTCTCAAATCGCCGATGGTTGGCTCTCCTCAATCGACAGCTCCCTCTTTGACCGGCCGGTAACGGCCACAGGCACTGTAGGTAAGCATGCAGAGTAAGTGGACTAAGTACAGAGTCTTACCTTCCAGTCTTCCGTCTGTGCCTTCGTAGGTTAGCATCTCCAGTCGTCGATGGTTGGCTCTCCTCAACCGACAGCTCCCTGTTCGACCGGCCGGTAACGGCCACAGGCACTGTAGGTAGGCATGGAGAGTAAGTGGACGAAGTACTCAGTCTTACCTTCCAGTCTTTCGTCTGCGCGTTCGTTGGTTACCTTCTCCAATCGTCCGGCCGGTAACAGCCACAGGCACTGTAGGTAGGCATGGAGAGTAAGTGGACGAAGTACGGAGTCATGCCTTCCAGTCTTCTGTCTGCGGGTTCGTTGGTTAGCTTCTCCAATCGTCGATGGTTGGCTCTCCTCAAACGACAGCTCCCTGTCCGACAGGCCGGTAACGGCCACAGGCACTGTAGGTAGGCATGAAGAGTAAGTGGACGAAGTACAGAGTCATGCCTTCCAGTCTTTCGTCTGCGCGTTCGTTGGTTAGCTTCTCCTATCGTCCGGCCGGTAACAGCCACAGGCACTGTAGGTAGGCATGGAGAATAAGTGGACGAAGTACAGAGTCATACCTTCCAGTCTTCCCTCTGCGCCTTCGTCGGTTAGTTTCTCAAATCGCCGATGTTTGGCTCTCCTCATTCGACAGCTCCATCTTTGACCATCCGGTAACGGCCACAGGCACTGTAGGTAGGCATGGAGAGTAAGTGGACGAAGTACAGAGTCTTACCTTCCAGTCTTCCGTCTGCGCGTTTGCTGGTTAGCTTCTCCAATCGTCCATGGTTGGCTCTCCTCATTCGACAGCTCCCTCTTTGACCGGCCGGTAACAGCCACAGGCACTGTAGGTAGGCATGGAGAGTAAGTGGACGAAGTACGCAGTCACATCTTCCAGTCTTCCGTCTGCGCGCTCGTTGGTTAGTTTATCCAATTGGCGTTTGTAGGCTCTCCTCAATCGCCAGCATTCTGATCGCCAGTAGGTAACGGCTGCTTCCCAGTAGGTAGGCTTGACGCCGTATGTTATGCCTACTAACAGGAGTAAACATAACTGTGCGTAAAAGGAGACATAAGGGAACACAATGACAAAGACAGTTAGGTTAGGCAATGTCAGCGTAGAGCGAGACATGGCGTGTGCAGTGCAGCTTGAGAGAGCAAAAAGTGGCACCGGCAAGAGCCAGAGGACTATCGGGCACCGAAGCTAATCGATAATCAAGTGCAACTATGCGCGGCCGCTTGCGCCCTTCGCGACGCCGGCGCAGCCGACCCGGGAACCAATCCAAACCGCAAGCAGGCTACAGTCCCACTACCGCCCCCCCCCCAAGTACACCGGCTCGCGGCGAGCTCGCTTGCTATTAGGGTTCCCCCTTAATCTGCTCCAGTTGGCCTCTATCGCGTTCGCATGCCGTCCCGTTGTGGGATTCACGAAGCTCCTACGCCGGTTGACAGTGCAGTGCCTACAACCGTCGGACGATAGGCGGGTGTAACCATTCCACTCACCGGTTACGATAACACTACCAGCAGCCACCCACTTCCTTATGACGGGCCTCAGGGCCACCCCGCTGCGGTTGTTAATCTGCTCAAATAGGGCTTTCCGCCTGCGTGTATCGTACATACCTACGAACCACAACTGCCTACGCGGTCGTCCCCTGTCATATTTGCGGCGACTTATAAGCGTCTCGTCTATCTGTACTTCCACGCCTGGTCCCCCAATTTGGGTTACGGCGGATAAATTTAAACTTAAAAGGGTTGCGTAGGCCTACAAACTGCTCTCACCATGGATACTTACAAATCCCGTAAAACAGCGACCGCCAAGGTCGGGAGTTTGCCGACTTGCTGTAGGTTGGTGCGGTGGTGTTGGAGTACGTCCAGGTATCTCAAACATTGTTCACGTTATGCGTAGTAAACGGTGCATGCCTTGGAGACCACCGACATAACAAATAGGGAGGGGTTGAGGAGGGGGTCAATAAGGGCTGCAAAGTGACGCAATTGTCATAAGCGGTTTATTCAAATACTCCTACCCAACCGCAGTACACCGCTGTCCGCCCGCGTCCCGTTTGCGTATCGTATACTTCGTGTCCATCTAACGCACACCACTTTTAAGTGCGCCGCCAACGATCCCATTGGTTAGCCGCTTGGCGGTTCAGGTTTACTCGCCCCGGCCGCCAATCACATCACGTCCCCGGCCAGCCCTCCTTCGATTGGTCATTGCCTACGGTTTCCCCTATTTGCGCGCCATCCTCCCCCCATTTTTGACTTCATTAAAACAAATATTTATTTTTCTTCGATTTTCAACATTTTTCGGTCTCCAGCTGTCAATCAAGTGCCCTTTGCCGTTTACCCCGCCCGTTCTTCCCCTCAAAACCGCCATCCCGTTGTACCCGACCCACCTAGAGAGGATTTTTCACTGCGGCCGCCTGTTGGGCTTCTGCCGGGAAATCTATGGCTTTATTTGATACCTTGGTGCTGTCAGATATCTCTGAGATCGTCAACCGATTCACGTTAGTGGCCTCGAATGAAGTAGTGTTCTCGAAATCTCATCATCGTCCTTCTTTTACATGGCAGTCAAATAACTTGGCATGTGTTATAATTCAGGCTAGTTAGCCACTCCTTAAGACATTATTTTGAGCAATCCTAGTTATTTTGTGATTTAAGTACATATTCTGTATATATTATTCGTTCCCGCAATTTGAGGACATCAATATATATTAAGCTCTCGCAGTTCCTGTAGTGCAGGCATGCATTCACGTATATTAAAAACAGAATGGGATCCAAAACGCACTTTCTGCGAAATGTCTGTATTTACCGTTGTTCATTCCCACTTTGCGTTACCAATAAAAACACCCTGAGATGTCCTAGTGAGAAAGTCTGCCATCAATTTTAGTAGATTGTCATTGCAGCCCGTTCAGTGTACTTTTTAGAACTCTGCCAAAATCCTTTTTGGAGTCAACTTACACTGCAAACCATGATAAATCGATTTCAGTCCACTTCTTCCAGCCCGCCTTGCATATGGACACGTGAGTAAGACAGGACTGACCGCATTTAAGTCCATGCTGATGCATTCTCAGAAAGTCGTCTTCATAAAGGTGCCGTATAAAGTTTGGTTTTAGCGTCTCAATCAGTTCGCCACAGATGCCAGTGACACATACTCGAATGAGGCTATTCGATGTGGCTCTTTCACCCGCTCTATATCTAAGGTTTATTTTGGTCTGCTTCCGGTCAGAAAGCAGAGCCTCAGCCTCCATAGGGATTTCTAAGAACTTGGAGAACATAGCTATCCTTTCATTCCTAAGATTCTTTCTTTATGTTCGACGTCACTTACACGCGACGGAAATCGTTCAATCTCCTTGTGAGTGGGAAAATGCTCTTAACCAATTATTGAAATTCCATTTTGAGGATGCACAATTGGCATTTTGATCAGGATTTTCTGTGGCGTTCCCTTCCATCTCCTCCGGTTGATTATTCAAACAGCAATAATTCCCTTTCCACACACACTTTCTCCGACTGCCTGAATTTCATGTACAGTAAAATAGCTTTACTCACAAACAAGAACACAATGGTCACTTTGACCAAGGGGCGTGAGGGGACGCACTCTGAAAATACGAATACCATACTTAGTCAGAACAGCTTTGCTGCTGTCATTTGCGGAATTATATGTCCGCTTTAACGTGTTTGGTGAAGAACTCATTCGTGTCTAACCAAAAACTTTAAGGTCGAATGTGCATATTGTATTACCTTGCGCTCTTATCAGGACTGTTCAGTTCGTCAAGTAGCACTACCCCTCTAGTACGACAAATCTATGTCAGGGTTATGATAAATGTATCGTACGCATGCCTCCGCTATCACGGTAGTTTGTAAAAAAACGCAGTATGGTCTTCTGGTTGGTTTCTTACTCCCAAGCAAAACAAAATATCTAACAAGCGTTGTTTCATTTTGGAGAAAGTTGGACCGTGACGTAGTCGATGTCATCTCGTATAAATATAGCGATACATATTTACTCATCTATTTCAATTTCTTCCCTGTGATCGATATATATATATATGAGAAGAAGAGGCGATCTCGGGAACCATGATTGTATTGTCCTGACGTTTCAAAAGCAGACAAGCTTTCATCGTCGGAGGTGAGTATCGTACGGCATCACACAGTATTTATAGGAGGGGGATAGATATCAGTCATGCTAACACGGTGGTAATTATAGGGGGGAGGGGATGGTTAATCGGCTTTGGCGCTAATGGCCCGCATACGCACAGGGATCGTCTCTGTAGTCGCCGGGGCAGAGCGGGAGGGAGGGTGACTGCTGTCAATCTGCCTGTCTCTCGTCGGGGGGCGGCATTTGAACGTTGGTGGCCATCGCCCAACGGTTCCTAATAAAGCAATCGCAAAAATCCTTACACGTGGTCGTTTCTTGTCCTGGATGTCGAATTTAGCGTTAGATTTTCAGTCTCGTCTGTGAAACCATGAGCCGTTATCAACAAACCTTGACAATCTCAGCATTCAAAGATGACGTAGTCCAGGAGTTGACCGATCACGCGAGCGAGCACACTTCCGTGTCATCATCCTGTGGGCTGAAAAAAAGTAATGCGATGACAAGGAATGACGTATGCCCTGTTTATGCCCGCTACAAACCCAGACCTTTTCCGCTGAACCCACTAAATTCATGACGGCCTAACTGTCTCTCCTAGGTGACGTGCCTTTTACCTAGGCGTGCGCGGAAATCACTAAGGAAAACTAATTTGCCCCCCTCTGCAGTTCCTGCGAGGAACGAGTACGGAAAATTCCTAAATTATCTGTCTCTTGGCGATAGATTGATTTCGAAGAAGGGAGTAACTGTTTATAATGGCGACGAAATTCACATACAGACATTATATAGGAGGCAGAACAAATCTCGCACAACGCAACTAAAGTTTGCAAGGGCCACTACACCCAAGGCCACCGTCCGCGGTAGGAAGTACAGTGTGTGCCCGATCTGATGAAATGCCTTTTCGATTAGAAAGGATTACTTAGGTGGGTGTTGTTATGCTGCTTATCAAGCGAAAATTATCCCATAGTATTTCGGACTCGCCAGGATTCCGGCTTCTGAATGCACTCCCTTTCGACCTAGTTTAGAAGCCACGCTCGGTAAAAAAATAAGTAGTATATATTTTTCATATTGATTTTCGATGTTCTTATAAATCCAAATATCTTAATGGGAAACATGCGCTAGATAAGCTTTCTTGTACTTGCTTGTTAGAAAACAACATTGTCTTTACATTTTGTACCTGAAAAAGGTGTACATATATTTGAGTCCTGAAAAGGTTTCCTATTATGAGATTTTTAAGACCGTGCGATGTCCATGCATACAGCGTCGCACAAGCACGTTTACTATTGCTCCTCGTGAAATGTACAACGTAGTCCACCTCCATTGCAAATGTATGATTTTTCTTATGCAAAAGGCATGCAGTTTTCAGAGTGGAATTGCTTAATGGTAATGCAACGGCTGATCTGGCCCAAAATTATCGGGAAATTAAAGAACCTTTTCACAAACTAAATATACGCTTTCTTCGGGTATATAATGTAAAGAGAATGTTATTTTCTACTAAACAAGTAAAAGAAAGCACAGTTAGTGCATGTTTTCCGTTAAACTATTTGAATTTATAAAAACATAGAAAACCAGTGTGAAAAATATATACTACTTACTTTTTTACCGAGCGTGGCTTCTATAGGAAGTCGAAAAGAAGTGTCGCTTTATGAGCAACGTTACAAACCTTCTTAAGTAATCCTTTCTAGTCAAAAACGCATTTCAGAATTTCGACCAACATTTCGTCAGATCGGTCACTTACTGTATATATTCCACACCTACGTTGCTCAGTTGTCATTGCTAAGAGAAGTGAGCCTTACTTAGTGCGCGATGTTTGTTTGAAACGAGCCCGAACACGGACAATCATATTTGCCGCCCCGGCCATTGTGTAATGTAAAACAGGTCGAATACTAACCTGTCAGTATAATCAAAGTTCATCCGGCAGAATTAGTCCTTATGTGACTACCACCACGCCGAATTCCATTATCCGTCAGTCAGCAAGCTCGGACAGGCAAATAGTTCACGCAACTGGGAACTGAGCGCAAGGTCGAAACTGGGGCAGCATTGCGCATGAGGATTTATTGCACTGAGCGCTAATACAACTCGGAGCTCGTAAACCTAACACAAAACACCACAAGTGCCCGACTAAAATACTATCCACTTTTCCGTTTGAAACAAACTTCATGCCGAGTAAGAGACTAGGTCACGTGCGGCACGCGTTGACGGCTTTCGCTTTGTTTTACTGATTACGTTTACACCGTAGATGTAATTAACACATGTAATGCTAACCAAATTCTGAAATGTGCCTTCGACTCGAAAAGACTACACAAGTGGGGTTGTTATATTGATCACCTAGCAGCACAATCTGACAGTAATTCAGCAATAATTCAGTTGCTTTGTCCGCAGCTACGCCAGAGAAACTGGGAGATTACTGCGTACGCGAATTACCGGGCACGCAGGAGCAGTGAGGCGGGGAGACGCTAGCTGTCATATGGCGGCACACTCGGCGGGACGCGGCCACATTTTCAAATTTCAAGAGGCCGAAATCCTCGCAAGTGGTGACAACCGCGTGTGCCGCGAGCTGCTTGAGTCATGGTTCTCACGCCCGCAATCCATCAACAAGCACAATGACCTCCCGGTACCATATTCCGTGCTGCGATTTTTCCTGGGCAGGAGAATCAGTCACGTGGGGAGGGCGCGGGCGAGCAATTATCACAGTGACAGTGAGCCAATTTGCCGAGCAATCTTCAGACCAGCATCCAGCACGGATGACAAAATCACGGCAATTAACGACTCGGAGTCGGACCGACAAGCCACCACCACATCGATTACGACCCCAGCGGTGATTGCGAGAACTCTTAGTTACAGTGCGCATACGGTTCCACGGCAGCCACGTGTTATAAATACCGCACTCCTGGTGCCACCATCACCTTTATCTGCGACTGTCACTGATAATGGATTCGAGTGAGAATCCGAAACGTCAGACCAATAAATTTCTTGTTCCAGTGCTCGCATCTTCGTCTTCTGAACTGCTACCTGGAACACGCCTGCTCGCCTCTTTCAGAAATAATTGGTCTTTCAATCATGTAAAAGAAAATTGCGTCTTCTTCAAATTTTATATTCGAAGGAAAGTTGTAATTCGGTTTTGAATATTTATACTTGTGAGATGTTTGATTCCGCGAAATGTCCGTTGATAAAACATATTGTCTCTGCATTAAGTAGTGTCGTTTGTAGAATTTGCTGTGTGACCCAACTCTACTGCTTAATGTTATTAAAATGCATAAGGTCTCATCTTAGTAGCATAGATAACCGCGTGAGTTTCCTCACATGGAAAATACACGAATTGTAGTTTGGAAACACTGAGTGCAAGTGTAATGGCGGGTGGGGATTAAAATATTTCGGGAATTAGAAAATCTTTTGGAAACCAAATTACACCCTTTAAGCCTGAAATCTAAAGAAGGCGTAATTTTCTACAAATTAGCAAAATATTGTATTTTGAGCGTGTCTTCTATAAAACATATTTGAATTTTTACGAACATCGAAAATCAGTGAGTACAATTCATATATCGAAGTGTATGCAGGCGGCCAGGTTACACCGACAATGAGGATATGCCAATTTTCAGGATGACAAGAACGATGGCAGTGCCAGCCCCTCGACACAATGCCCATGTGTTGCACTGAGCATAACTCGTATTACTAACTACACGCTAGTAGACACGCCATATATTACGGAGGGTTTGGTATGTCCGTTTTCGCCACTGGTCGAATTTTTTGTCTCTGCCTTTGGTGGCCGGACGTCTTGATGGTAATTAAGTTGGAATCAATCTCCCGTTGTCTCCTTTTTGCCCAAAATTGGAACAGAATGGGTGTGTAATGTGGGAGTACCGCAGATGCGGCACATACCTGCTGAATCACAAAAAATCCACGAATCTGATCTATCAACACTACTGGCAGATATCATTGCATATGCTGAATCAAATATTGAGTGTACATGTAGTGGCTAGTCTTCGGGACTCTAAATATGCCTTTCAAGGCGAGGTAGTAAGTTTAACAGCCACGATGATGAATCATGGTAAACCTCATGGTAGAAGAGGAGGTGAAGAACACCCGAAACCACCTGCCGAACTCTCCCATACGTGAAAAACATATCTGAACTAGTCGAAAGACAATCTATGAAGAAGCAGATATACGTAGCATATCAGTCGGCAACTACCTTACGCACACAGTTTGTACACCCTAAGTACAGGGTTGACTACCTCGAAAGAAAAGTGTTGCCTACAAAATCCCACGTTCCAGTTGTGATGCCGTTTATTGTAGCCAAACTGGGAAATCTGTCCAACCCGTAACACGAACATTAGGTAGCGGCAAAGAGACGCGACCATCTATCCCAGGTGGCCATGCACACAATGAACTCTGGACGCAAATTTTCATGGGAAAACAATCGCATTGTTGGCGCCTGCCCAATAAGGAAAGGCCACGAATTCCTGGAGGCAATGCACTCAGATGAGGCATGCATCAGCCGGCATATTGATCTAGATGCCACATGCAAAATTGTTAGGGACAGCTTCAAATTGACTCAACCAATCCCTAGAAGATGGCTCTAATCAATCATAGAATCCTTTGTCTGGCCCGGTCTATAAGTTAATTGTTTCCGCACGCCAGCTGTCTGAAGACGAGCTGGGGAACCAGTCTTAAAAAGTGACACAAAAAAGTTCTCTGTTTCCTAAAGAATTCTATCTTCCTTACTAATTCTCTTGGGATGCCTCTTTTTTAATTTACAAATATATATATATATATGCCAGATAATCGTGTAACCCTCGCTGTTATGGTTGGGAGTTCACCCAATCCCATTTTATCCGCCGCCAGCTTTCAAATGGCGACAACGAACGCCGTGTCATAGGAAGCAGCTGACTAGGGGTGCAGCAGACTAGACGCAGGAAGCACTTTCACGGCCATCAGAAGGGGACTACAATAGTGAGTGTCACGCACCTACTTGACATGCCTACAAACCCCATGTCATAGGGCCTATGACGTACTAATGATCACTAATGGTCGTGGAACCTGAGGACAATCTCCCTAGCGGAACCCTCACCCATTTGCGCATTTGCATCTCACCCTGGCCTTTCTACGACAAATAGACGTTTAAACGGAAGGGATTCGTGACACGCGGAGCGGGGTCTCGTCAAGCAAGAAGCAAGGCGGACACGGAAGTTTGCGCACAGGCTTGGCGTTGTGCACCGGAATGTCTGCCCAGTTTGCGTCAGTCCGGTCACCTGGGACAGGTGTGCATTAACTGTTTGCGAAGCCGTGATTGGTCGAATCGTACAGGCGCGTTCGCGTGCGCGCGCGCGCGTCGGACGACATCGGGATGCGTCGGCGGGATAATGAAGTTGCCTGTTGTGACGTGTCCGCAGAAGACTGACACGCAGGTGGTTGCTTACGCATTCCCTAGCAAATTTCTGCTTTTACAGTGAGTGTCCGATCGCATGAGATATTGGCCGAAATTCTAAAATGCATTTTCGATTAGGAAGGCTTACTTAGGCGGGGTTATAAAAGATATCCACACGCGACATAATCCCATGATATTACGAACTTGTCAGGATGTCGGCTTTTGAATTCACCTCTTCTCGACATCCTGCAGGAGCCTCACCCGATCAAAAATGACTACTTAAGTAGCGCGCATTTTTTACATTGATTTTCGGCGGTCTTATGAATTCGAATATATTTTATAGAGAATATGTAAAAATTTGCTTTTTCACTCATTTAGTAGAAAACCACATTGTTTTACACTGCATGCCCCAAGATGAGGGCATACTAAGGTTTAGAAAAAATTTCCAATTTCCGAATGTTTTCGAGTCTGATCGGCTGTTGCATTAGCGTTGAGCAATTTCAGTCACAAGATGCATGCTTTTTACGTAAGGAAAATCACATATTCCTCTGCGTTTTTAAAAAGATGCCAAATCAAGTTAATGAAATTTTGCAATGGATGCGGACTATGTTGTACTTTTCATGAGAAGCATTAGCAAACGGTCAGGTACGATGCTGTGTGAATGGACATTGCGCGGTTCTAAAAATCTCATAATTAGAATTTTTTTCAAAACTTAAATATACGCTTTCTTTTGGGCTTCAAATGTAAAGACGATGTGATTTTCTACCAGAGCCGGGAAAGAAAACGCAGCGGCTTCCTCCATTACGTTGAACTCCATTTTAACGAAGGAGTCTAAGGCATTTAACCACTCCTAAGTTGAGGCTGGACCGCAGGAACCTCAGATACTGGTCTGAATAGACAAACTCCTTCTAATTCCCCCCCCCCTTAGAAGACGACATTTTGTTCACTACCACAAAAATGCAAATTAAACCAAGCGGTCTATTTTGCAATAGAAAGGTGTCGTTTAGGCGAACACTGAGCTAGAAAGGCCTATGGCACTTTCTGCACTCACTGTCACGTCATTGTTCAGGTTCTACTTTATGTGTGAGCTTTGTTAAAGCAAATTACAAAGCTCCAATACCTATATTAGATGATTAAGGTACCGTTGGCTTGAAGCCATATTTCGCACAGCTTCAAAGCTTTACGAATCGTGAAGACTACCGTCAAAACCCCATTTGCTGAAATATGCGCTCGGAGGCTGGGTTTTCTATCCGCATTCAAGGCTATTCGTTTACGCCGAGCGGTGTAACCTCCTAGAAGTCGTTTTACGATCGACTTGAGTTTTTTCCGCCGATGACCGTCGAACTTTCCTAAAACCATTTTGCCCACTCTTTTGAAGTTCCTGAAAGTCATCGAGCAGAATTGATCGCTGTGGCAAAAAATTAGTTCTTGGAAATTTTGAAGTTGCTTGCCAACCCATCATCAGACACAACGTCCACTGCCATTTTTGATAATGAACGCAACTGTGGATCCGAAGCGGCAGACGTTAGAACCAATTTAAAGGATTAAACATTTTAGGATATGTATTGCCATGGACTCTGGGATGTTCGTTTATATTACTTGTTTTTTTTAATTTTTTACAGACCCTGTCACGTCTAAACAATCTACTCGGTCCCTTTTTACCATCTCGTTCAAACAAGTACCATGAAAATTATTACCAGTAAGGAAAACGATAAGTACAATTGCCACGCATAATGATTTATTTTGTTCGCCTGTCGATTATTATAGGTGAAATTGACAGAGTAGTCCCGGTATCTCATGGAATATTAACCGAAATTTTGAAAAAGTGTTTTAAATTTATAAAGATGGCATAATTTTGGTTGTCCTATTGCTTATCGTGTCTCACAATCCTAAGATGTTCTAGTTACACCTGAGTGCCGGCGTCCAATGGAGTCTCCTATCGACCGTTTGGGTAAGTTACGTTCTGTAAAAATGACTACTTAATCAGTGTGAATTGTTGCAGTCGATTTCCGACGTCCTTATAACATTAATATACTTTATAAAAACTGCATAAAACATCCCGTCTTGAGCGCGTTTGGTAGCAAATGTCGTCCTCACCAAATCTTAAACTTGGGGATCAATTTTTTTCGGTTTCAAAAATGTTTCTATTTACTAAATTTCTCATGGCCGCAAAATGTCCAATCATACAGACTGCATTAGCACACGCAGTAACGCTGCTTATAGAACGGTCAACATTGTCCCTACCCATTAGGGACTTTGCAAGCACTATATGACGACTTCCTATTGGCGCATGGAAAAATATGACTTTCATTACACGGAAAATATACAGCTTCTAGTTAGAAAACCCTGAATGCAAATATAATGCGGGTCGGGAATCGAGAATGTATTTTTAAAGTCAGCAGATATTTCTTCTCTTTTGAATGAGACGTTATTTGCTACTAAGTCAGTTAAATAATGAATTTTTTGTGCAGGTTCTCTGCAAAATTAATTTGAATTCATAAGGACATCGAAAATCAATTCGAAAATTCTACAAAATTTAGTAGGCACTTCATCGAAATATAGTTAGCACTGACGGTCAATAATGAAATTGTTCGAAAGTTGCCATCCTGACGTGACCGAAATATGTCGGCATTATATGACATGACAACTCTCCTCACAGAAAGTGACCGATCTCATGAAATGTCGACCGAAATTCGGAAATTCCTTTTCGATTAGGAAGAATTACTTAGGTACCGTTACAATACTGATTATTAAGCGGCATGATGCTATAATATTTCGCACCTGCCAGGATGTCGGCTTTTGAATGCATTCGCCTTTAACCGCCTGCAGAAACCGTCCTCCGTCATAAATGACTACTAAAATGGCCTATATTTTTAACATGGATTTTTGATGATCTTATAAATATAAATATATTCTATAGGAGACATGCATAAAGATATGCTTTCTTTTGCTCGTACAGTAGAAAATCATGTTATCTTTACATTTTTTACCTTAAAAAAGGTGAATTGAGGTTTTGTTAAGTTTTTTGATACTTGAATAATTTTGAATCTGGTCAGCCAATGCATTGGCTTCTAGTGATTTCAGCCTACAGGGTGCATGCCGTCTTCGTAAGAACAAAAATATATTCTCCTATTCCTTTAAAAAGATACCATATAGAGTTACACATGCATTGTAATGGATGCGTACCATGTTCTACATTTCATGAGAAACATTAGCAAATGGACATTTGCGATACTGTATGACTGGACTTTGCACGATCTTAAAAATGTCAAAATTAAAAAACTTTACCAAAAACTAAGTATAACTTTTCTTCGGGTATAAAGTGTAAAGTTAACGTGATTTTCTACCGAACAAGCGAAAGAAAGCATATTTGTCTTCATATCTCGTATAAAATATATTTAAATTTATAAGACCATCAAAAATCAATATAAAAAGTGCATGCTACGTAAATTGTCATTTATTACCGAGAGCGGTTCCTGCAGGAGGTTAAGGACGAATGCATTCAAAAGCCGACATCCTAGCGAGTGCGAATTATTATAGGATCATGTCGCTTAATAATCAGTATTGTAACGGTACCTAAGTAATTCTTCCTAATCGAAAGGGAATTTCCGAATTTTGGTCGACATTTCATGAGATCGGTCACTCACTGTAAGTCATCTTTTCGGAATAACATCGCATTTCAGAATATCAGCTGATATTTCATGAGATATTTCATCCGCTATCTTTTCTGGCAGATTTGAATAACTCTGTTGGCGCACTTGCAGATCACATGGCGACATCGGTAGAATCCAAGCCTACGACAGCAAAGGTGGGGACTAATTACAACCAGTTCTCTTATTAGTTGAGTATAAGCACATTTGGGTGACAGTTGATGAAAGTCACGTTTCCTACTCGGGGTCTCGTAGCTCAGGTGGCTAACTCGTTGGCTGCACTCACGCCTTGTACTTGCAGTCGTGGCTTCGAAACATTGCGGCCGCTGAATTTTTTTACCATTCTATCAAACGCATTATTTGTTTTATTTTAAATCATTTACTTTCATGTCGTGTGGCGCTTTAGTGCTTATTAACCGGCTAATGACTATCCGCTACGTTCTCTCTGTCTATTTGTCATCCGAATCTCAGCTCTTCGCTGCAGATTCCTTCGGTTTGAACCTGAACAATGCTACAGAGTGAGCATAAAACTCCGACGGTCTGAACACAAGTTCATACTGTGCCCGCCTCTGTCAACAGTATTTGGCCTCACATAGACCGACCTTCTTTAAGAAGAAGACCTGAGCAGACCCGTATCTGCTTTCGTCTCTGATGATGGGTTCGAGCAGGAATCCGAGACGTCAGGCTAATAAATCTCTTACCCCAGCGATGGTGCCTCCTTCTTCAGCACTGCTTCCTGGGGCTCGTCTGTTCGCCTTCATTAGACCGGCTTTCCTCAGCCTCACCCGACAGCTTACAAAGCTTCCTGGCTGTTGTCGGGCATTGTGATAGTTATGTCGTCGCGGGCATTAATTGTTTCCCGCTACCAAGACTGGTGAACATCAATCTTTCGTATATAGGTCCCATTTCTCCGCATGAGTAAGCAGAGGAGGTAAGGAGAGGGCGTAGTAGCGTACGCCATTGTTGGATTTTGAGTCAAGCGTCGTTTTCACTTGCGGAATGTGGGTGTGCCTGACGTCGGCACAAGGAACCACACCCCGACGCGGGTAACCTGGTCATGAACTCAAGAGGGTCTGCGTAGTTCTACGACGCACGCCCTAACTGTTACTTTGCCACTCGCCAGATTGCAAAGTCTGTTGCAAAACCCGGTCTGACTTTAGGTGATTGATTTTTTCTTCTATAATGACTGGAATTCGGAAGATGTTAATGGACCTTTCATTAAGGGCATGACGTCTGCTTATAGATTGTCCTGTCAAGCATATTTGCATTGGAGATTAATTTATATATACAACTCATTCCTTAATAACGACGCGAATCTTCAAAATTGGCCAATCATTTCTTTGCTCCAAACCCGCATACTTAATTAGGTGAGCGAGTTGAAAACTCCCTTAACATAGAAATATTTCGAGCAACAATGGAGAATACACGATGAATTAACTCTGGGAATATGAAACAATGATATATATATATATATATATATATATATATATATATGTAAGAGGCGTTCTCGGGTAACAGAAGTCGCAACCTTGAACATGTTTTAAGTAGGACGTACTACTTTTTAAATGGTCGCAGTCCACCCAGTAAATAGGCTTAAACCACTTTTGTTACAGGGGACAGAAGGCCCTCCATTTACCAGTCTTTCCCGACCTAAGATGGAATGCCTACTCGGATTATGGGTTACTTCGTGAGCATTAAATGCCTCTCTGTGGAGTCTTAACAAAGGGCTATAATGCCAACCTTGACCAGTATGCTACTAGACAAATTTTAGTATGTGTTCTGAATAAGCAAGTCGTTGGTAACCGCAAAGCCAGTAATCCGCGTGGTGCTTGGAGGTTTGTCTCTAGACGTACTACGCCTGACCCTGTCCGACTTCAAGCGGTGGCGATCTGTTCCCAGATGTTCATAGAACAACTCGGATACATGTACTAAGACGAAAAGTTGAATGATAGCCCGGCTGTTTCAGAGCTACTGACTCTGATCAGATGGGACAATGCACTGCAGGTGCGTTTGTGCCCACAACGGGCTGCAGAGTAGATGAGGTGGATCAGCACAGGGGGGAATCGAGGAACACGAGGCGTTATTAGGAATGGGCTACCATAAAATATGACAAATACTGGGATGCGGTAGTACATCTCGGTGCATACCCACGCCGCGCCAGACACCCGAGGTCGTTCCCACCTTCGGTCTTCTTGACTCTGTCATGACAACGGATACAGGGGAGAAAAGAAGAGAGTGTGGCAGAGTCAAATATCACTATTAACTGACTCAAGCGCATGTCACCGTCCCTACACTCACCCTTCTGTGACACATTTGGCGTACATCGTCGGAAAAGACGATCGAATTTTCGTGTGCAGTGCCTAACCTCGCGCCCCCATGGGGGGCCTTAAGCCAGAAACGGTTATTAAATATTTTTAAGACCCAGCTTCGAAATGAAGAATAGATGGATATTGAATGGTGTAGCATTCAGTTAGGCAGGATAAGTGACTATGAAAAGGGAGCGAACTGTCTTACTGAACAGTATTGCAATCCAGACGGCCTATTTTCCTCAGATCTGAAGATAAGCGGGTTTCAAATGGCCAATGGTTTCCGGCATCAATTTCAGCTTGTCATCGTCTATTGAAATGATTGGAACCCATCCTCTTCGATCACATGTGCGCACAATCACGTGAGACAGGAGCGGTTTGATCTAGACTGGCCGCAAGACCAAATGTGAGTGTATCTCTCTTGCCTTGGGAATCCGGATATTGAGCCAGTGTGGAAGGTCGCGCAGTGACTATCATTCAGTAATCGAGAAGCGTTATGGTGTTGTAACTACTGGTCACTATACGGCGGCCTGCGTGAGCTCAAGACATGAGGACGGTGGTGCCAAGGACAGAAATCCTGCAATCCAGATAGCTCCGTCGGCGAAATATATTCGACTGCTACCTTGCCACGCATATTTCTGCCATATCATTAACCTGCATGTTGTTCAAATATTCACTTATCCGCGATTGGTCACAGTAGAATTAACTGGACTCTGTTAAAAATCATGCAATACAGGTCCAACCAGCTCAGGTAGGCTTCGCATTTGGCTGGGAATCGTGGCTGCCCACATGGCCCCAGCGTTGCAGATTTCTCGCTTTCCCCTCTTACTAAGCCTGAACGAATCCTGAAAGATAAGTTGTTTATTGCCACAGATCGGCTGTTTGTCCGCCTGCCTGCCGGATGATAGTTTGAAAGATTACGTCTGACAGACTGTTTCTGGTTAATTACTGACCTCACAAAAAGCGGACTTCGGCAAAAAAGTGGCAAGCTGCGTGT
>CACRXP010000141.1:299398-335741 GCA_902702965.1 Spirometra erinaceieuropaei
AAACCCTGAGGTAAGAATAACTACCCCACAGCTGCTTTAAGTGAGAGATTCGCCTGTTGCTGTCTCGAAAACGCCACCGGTTACTGCCCGGACGCGACAACGCCAGTGGTTCTGACGAGTAAAGATTTGACACGAAAGCGATCGCGCATAAGCTAGACAGATTAATTTAATAGACAAGTTCTGGTGACCCCGACGTGATTTGTGCACTTAAACTGCAAGCAAGGGTGGAAAACCTCGCCATTAACTTCTCATTTACGATCTAATGCAAATGTTTATAACGTACTTCTACAAGTTATGAATTTCAGTTGCTTCTCCAGGCCCTGCTTTCAAAAGTATGAAATTTACTACTCAGCCAATTGGCCTAAACAGCTAAAAATCACAAAAGGTCGGAGGGGCAATAGCTACAGTACTCACCTTCCGCTGTGCACGCTGACGTTTTAGATCATCTTTCATGAAGACTGCAAGAGCATAAAAGTGGAATGGTTAGGCGTTTGAAAAAGGTAATCTTGTTAACAAAAATCGGGGCACAGTTCAGAGAAACGCGACATTACAAGGGCACCTGGTGAATGATAATTAGAATTAGGCAAATTCCAATTACACAGTAATAGACAATGCTTTTAAATAGTATTATGACCTTTCCAAACATATCGAGATGTAGGTAAGTGGTTTTTCTGAGAACGAATGCATTTTTCTGTAAAAAGCGGAAGCCACCTGGAAGTCCTTGAATGTAACACGCAGCAGTTGACGATAAAAATACGTACTGGTTCACTATCTACCAAAAATTTGTGCGTTGTCTCACAGAATGTTAACCAATATTCTGAAATATGTTTCCGACTGGAAAAGATTACTTAAGTAGTGTTATAGTACTACCTACCGTGGAACATAATCTAAAGTCATGTCAGTCCCCTCACAATGTCCACTGTTGGACGAGCTTCTTACCAGCGTCTTTATAAACTACACTTCATAAAAATGACCGGTTAGGGAAACAGATTTTAATCAATGGTTCTCGATGTCCTAATCAATTAAAATATACTGTGCCAAAGACTTCTACAGAAAGTACTCGTCCTCCTATTCATTTGGCAGAATATTATATCTTCTGTACATTTTATACCTCAATAAAGTTTGACATCTGGTTTTTAAAAAGTTTCTTGCTATGAGACTTTCTGAGGCCGTAAAATGTCCGTTCATAAAATACTGTATCGCCACATTTACTGAAGCTGATTATAAAGTATACAGTGTGATTCAAAGTCCCTAGAAAAATTTATGAACCGCATATAGCATCTTCTTAATTACCTATAAAAATGCCTGATTTTTCTTTTACGGAAAGTACACACTTTGTATTTTGGCAAACCTGGATGTAAGCGTAACCGCAGGTCGAGTCGCACATCATTCAGGAACGGGAATAAAACTTAAACACCAAACATACTCTTCCTTTAAGTATAGAATATAAAGAAGACCTAATTTCCCTCCAAACTAGCCAAGGAACGAATATTTTGTGCAAGACTTTTATAAAATATGCTTAATTATATAAAGACATAGAAAATCAATGAGAAAAATTCATGGCACAGAGTTTTTGCAGACGCGCGGAAAGAAGCTCGTCTAAAAGTTGACATCGAAGCTTTTAATTGGTCGTTCAAGAACGCTGCATTGGCGGCTCCCTTGAAACGCACCAATGAGCTCGGGGAATACTACCACAGTCGTCTTCTCTGGTCTCCATGTGCCATCTGTTACTACACAAAGCTGTGCTCTGCCCAGGGGTTATGGCCGACTGACATCTCCCACACGCAGGGGCTAAACGGTATTCAGCGTGTGTGTTTCTGCACCCAAAACGAAAACGCAACTTCCCCTGGAGAGAACGATATGTTAGCCTGTGGGCGGTTCAGGTTGATTGGGATCGACTTTCCAACATACCATTATGGTTGACCGTTCGTCGATCAGCCTCTTTTGTGTCCTTAAAAAATCTTGTCAGTCATGCTATGTCCACTGTCGAAACAGCATACGAAAAGTGCCCACCGCCCTTCCCCTCCCCACAGACTGAACCTGGATAACCTGATAACTTAGAATGTTCAGTCACTTTCATATGCTCAGAGAGGACAGCCCTACTCACTTGGCAGCTGTTTGATGTAACTGACATGCCCCCTTCTCTTGCCTATTAAAATCTCTCATTTGCGGGAGCTTGATTGATGCATTCAGCCTTAGTCATAATCACTGCGTCTTGCTTCCGTATTAGAGTCTGCCCTTAATTTCCTAAGTCAGTAAAAGTAAAATACTTGACTGTCAGACCGTATTTGGATAAAGAGTACTGATCAGTCGGGGTTACCCCACCTTACGGGTTATTGTCCCGTCTCCCCACGCGGGAGGCGTTATTTTGGCTGCGTACCCATAATTAATGTTCCAGCTAGGAGTTTGGTGGCACGTCTGGGCGCATGCTCATTCCGCGCCAGACATGACATGATAACATGACTCAGTCCTCTCAAGATGACGAGTCACACCGAAGTGGCTCCTTGGTGTAGCCCTTATTACACTCCACATCAGACAGGACCGTATTTGTCCCTTTCGTTTCCGTCAAAACCTGGACGGTTGCGCGTGTGTGGCAAGCGTGGGCGGACCGTTTAGCTTTGCCCGGTCCCACATTCGATCTTTCTATCTAAGTCTCATTTCTGGGTCCAAGTGAGGTGAGAGCGAGGTAGATGCTGCGCACGTCGTGACTTGGAATGGTGCCAACTGACGTAATAACTCGGTCCTCTCAGGATGACGAGTCAGACTGAAATTGCTCCTTAGTGTGGCCCTTATTACACTCCACATCAGACGGGGCCCAAGTTGTCCCTTTAGTTTCCGTGAAAACCTGGACGGTCATGCTCGGAGCAGGCGTGTGTGGCACGCGCGGCCCCAGTCATTCTATCTAAGTCTTATTTGCGGGACCAAGTAATTGAGGTGTGAGTGACGTAGATGCTGCGCAAGTCTACCATAATTACAAACCAATCGGTGCGAAAATCGCCATCACTGACGGTCGAATTGTCCTGTCACCTCATCGCGTAAATCATAAGGTATCAGCACTGAACTCTAAGAACCATGCTCAGAGACCTCCAAAAAGATGAGTAATTTGGCGTCTTGAATTCGAACAATAGATCTTGGAGTTAAATCTACAGAGCAGGACGCTTTTAATGCAAACTCTCAAGGTGAATACTGCCTGCTTCGGCCAACTACCAGTCTTATGTTCATTAAGGTAGTTCGCAAACTGAGGGCCAAATCATCAGCCGAAACCCGTGTGTGAGGGATCTGGCTCACCTATGGATGCCCGATGTCCCATATGACTTCTCCTATGTACTCCAGCCTTCAAAAGTAAAACTGCAATCATGCGAGAACTTATTGAAAGAAATTCAAGCAGTTTTGGGGTTCGATTGGCGTGTGCGTTTTGTGGTACGAGTCCCACATGCATTTAAGCATGCAATTACTAATCCGAAATGCGCGCTTGGCCGTCTATGACCCGCCATGTGAGGGGAGCATTTATGTCGGCAAAGATCAGATGAAAGACACCAAACGCACGATCATACAAAGGCGCCTGTTCTATATGAAAGGTGGTAATATAGTTTTTACGGCCGGGGCATATGTATGCATAGAGCAATGGCAAAGTAAGTATAGATAATTGGTAACTTCGTTTTTCGGGCGGATATGTTTTCATGCGTTGACGTATAGCAACCGAAAGTAAACATAACGTGTTCCCAGCAATCGCTTCTCAGCTCTCTGAGCTAAAATGATTGTAGATAGTGCACCAGACCGTCTAGAACAGAGAACACAACCTTGTACGGTGAAACACCAAACCGAAATAATCGTTTCGGACTAAAACTCCCTTAAACAAGTTAGGTTGGTATTCTTTATACGCCACAGATGCTTGGGTCCTTCACCTGATCCTTACCCTTATGTCCCCAAGAAAGGCCTAGCAGTAGGTGCGTTGGATGAGCACGGAGACCACATGGGATTCTGCAGGTTTCACTAGAAAGGCGCACACAATGAATTCCAATGTTCGGGACGTGGGAGGAGGCTCAGTTGCCGACTCATGATATCCCGACCTATCAACTTTCTTATTGTTAGCCAAATTTCTGGCTAGGTGTAAGCGAGTTTGTGTGACGGTAGGTCTAGGTGTGGGTCCGACCGTGTCAGTTACCTGTGCCCTCCCTCCCCCCCTCTCCGGTCTTCTTGACTATGGCTTGACAATGGGCTCGGGGGGGGGAAGGAGGGGAGAATAATGGGTACTGCAAAAATCTGTTATCATTAAAAAAAACCACGCGCAAGTCACCGTGCCTGCGGTCACCCTGCTGTGGAGCAATAATGCCAACTGTGGTTGCATTAGCAAATCGAAGAAAGACGCGGCCGCGACTGCGCGGGTATGCATTAGTGAGACGATTGGTGATTGTGTCATTATCGTTCTGATCGCGCACATCTCCACTCACTCAGCAGCATATCAAGTCTTCTTCAGACGTAAAGCGCACAAAACGCCATATTGAACTACCACCCGAATACCAGTTATTGCGTTACTACTTTTACGGATAAGGGAGATAATAGCGAAGGTATGCTAACAAAGGCCGGCCAGAAGAGGCCTACGAAAGTCCCAGAGACGTTCACTCGAATGGCATTGTCCTAACCTGATCCGAACACCATTATGGTGCTGACCGCACACGAATTCAGGACATCCCCACTCTCTCAGCAGAAGGTGACATTCAGGACAATAGATAATAAAATGCAATCGATCCAGTGGGTTGTATCTGTCCACCTCTCGGTATGTCCCCTTGACAATCGCTGCATTTCTGGGGCATGTCAGCCACTGGTCAAATAGTTTGAAAAAATCGCTTCTTGGAAGTTTCATCCAGTAGTTGAAAGTACTTCAGAAGCATAAAGTACGGTAAATTATTGCGCAATGCTATACTACTGGCTGCCTGTTGGTGGTTTGTGAATATTAAGCGGTTATTCCGCAGTAGCTGATGGATTTCAGCTCAAATATTCATATCAAATTTCGGACCGTGCCTGAAACGGCCTGTTTCGAAAGAGTTACTCCAAGTTCGCGCATTAATTTCCTCGGAAATTAAGCAAGGCAAATAAAGAACCTCATAAAAATTCGTAAAGACATGGACACCGACGCCAAAGCTAAAAGCTTTTCAAGCTCTGTTGATCATTAGCTACCTGCCCGGGAACAACCGTTTTTTGGAAGCAAAATACAAGTGCCGAAAACAGGGAATTTCGTTTTTATGAAATCTTCTGTCACAACGATCGAGCTGTAGAGTGGACAAGGAGTAACACAACGACTTACACGATGGTATCGCGGCCACGACCATAGTGGCGAGCATGAAGAGGTTAGCCGCAAGTCCGTCGTATTTATCAATGAGGACTGTCGACACCATTGTGAGGAATATGCCGATAATCTGGATGGAAGAGGAGGTAATGTCATCCAGGAGTCAGGACTCACGAAATAGGAAAAAAAACCTTTAAGCACTACGGGAGCTCTGCAAAATGGACAGTCAAGAAAAGCACGTGTTTCTCGTCGAACTGCCTTCGTCCAGTTTTTGTCCTGGTCAGGCCGCGCGCATTTAGTGCGGACAGCGTCATTAGGCAGCCGTTCTGCGTTATATTTATGTGCGCAATTTTGTTGCGTAGTTGATCTATCGGTCGCTGTGCGGGCACTTGTCTCGGTGAGACAACTGCTACCCTTTTTAGAGATAGAACAAATAAGGTAGTGGGAGAGCGAGAACACTTGACAAGAAAGTCGCAAATTTTGAACCCAGTTCAAAACACTTCAGCAGATTTGATGCGTAATTTGTCAGTCAGACGACGTGGGGAAAAGGATGCATTTGACATGTTCCAGTGTCGGAGAGGTCAAGCCATGAGGCTTTGTAGGCGCATCTGGGTTCATTCCCAGTAGCGAGTTGCGAACGCAAGCACTCTATGTACCAGAACGTGCCTGCCATGCTACGGACACGGAAAGTAACAGCCGATCTCAGTCCGATTAAAGTGCAAATCATAAAAGAGGATTAGAAAGGGATTCAAAATCGGCCGCGTGGGGGCGGGGGAGAGGTCGACTAGACGTGGTCAAAGCAGGTTACAACAAGGGGGCGTGTATTTTCGAAAGTCAGCAATTTCCGTAAAAGCAGCTGAAACCGCGCCAGAATGATGCAACTTCCTCTCAAAACTCGACAAACCAGATCACCTCACTCCGGCGAAAAGTAGCACCGAAAGGGGGTTTAGGCTATCACCTGATTAGATGGTGAACTTGCATAGAAGTGTCTAGATGCACTGTTAGATAACGGAAAAATAATCTACCGTGCGTGTCCGATCTCATGAAATGTTGGCCAAAATTCTGGAATGCGTTTCCGATTACGAAGGATTACTTAAGTGGGGTTGTTATATGGATTACAATGCAGAATAACCCTACATTTCGGACTTATCAGGATGTCGGCTTTTTAATGCACATCTTTTTGACCTCATGCAGAAACCACACTCGGTAAAAAATGGCTACTTAAGTAGCATTCATTTTCCTATTATTTTTCGACGGTCATATAAATTCAAATATATTTTACAGAAACAACGCACAAAATATGCTTTCTTTTGCTCCTTTGGTAGGGAATCACATTGTTTTCATATTTTATGCCTGCAGAAAGTGTATATTTGGGTTTCAAAAAGATTCCCAGTTCCGGAATAATTTTCAGCCTGATCTGCCATTGTGTCCGCGTTTAACAATTTCTTTGTACATTGTGCATGTTTTTCGCGTAAGAAAAATGATATATTCCTATATTCCTTTAAGAAGATAATACATTAAATTCATGAAATTTTGCAATGTATCCGGACTGTATTGTACATTTCATGAGGAGCATTGGTAAACGTACATGTGCGGTCTTGTATGCATGATATTGGACGGTCTTCAAAATCTCATAATTAGAAACTTTTTAAACTTAAATATTCATTTTCTTATGGAATAAAATATGAAAACAATGTGATTCCCTACGAAAGAAGGAAAAGAATGCCTTTTTTGTGTATGCTTTCCGTAAAATATATTTGAATTTATACGATCATCGAAAAATAATAGGAAACAGTAATGCTACTTAAGTAGTCATTTTTACCGAGTGTGGTTTCTGCAAGAGGTCAAAAGAAGTGCATTCAAAAGCCGACATCATGGCAAGTGCGAAATGTAGGGTTATTCTGCATTGTAATCAATATAACAACCCCACTTAAGTAATCCTTCGTAATCGGAAACGCATTCCAGAATTTTGGCCAACATTTCATGAGATCAGTCACGCACTGTAGGTTGACATCGATTTGTACATCACGGTTGTTAAGAGGGGTTACATGGCGTACGAGTTTCAATGGCCTCTTTATGAGAACGTTTTTTGGCCTCCATAAATGTGAACTACGGTGATTCAAAGGTGAGTTTGTCGCAACGAAGACAGTGCGCTAAGAGCGCGCGGAAGGCCATGATAAAATCAGTAAGCTTCTTAACGAAACCTTTTTTAGTTAAGGGCATTATTTCGCGGTGCATACGCTTCCAGGGGATGGGATAATCGTTGCACAAATTAATGTCAGACAAAACATGCTTTGGCAGCCCAAGCTAGAAGGAAAGCTAAAAAGACTCGTTCTTCATTTTATATGAGTCTCAACACTCTACCAGCGAAGTCTATTTGTGTTCCAAATCGACGTCTGTAGATAAATTAAAAGGCTCTCGCTTTCGCCCCAGTCCTCGGGTTAGTCGCACAACAGGTCTTGTCGGAAATCCAAAGACAACTCTTAGAGAAAATACAATTTTTAACCGGACGCATCATCACTAAATAGCCCCGCGGCATGTTTCAAAACCGGAGGTCATTGCCACCACAGCAACAACAAGTAACGAATGCAGGTGGTCCAGAAATGATACTCCGACAATCAAACTACTCACAAAGAGAACCGTTCAACCACTCATGGCAAAATGCAGCGAGTAAGCATGCACTCACCTTGGCGATATGTAGTTTTTCAAGCCAACTGCAGTAGCTTTTAGGCACGACCCCCCAAAGAACCACATCTCAGACGCCTGTTGTTCATACCAGTAAATTCAAATTCAAACCCAGTAAGATGGTAGACTTAGTTTCGCGGAAAACTCTCCATAGCAATCGTCAGTTAAGCCTCGTAACTTTAGTCAGAGTTGTCGACCGTGGAATTGAGGATCATAAACTAATGGACATGTCCAAAGTAAATTCGTTCGTTTCATGCATTTCGTCGATGGAAACTTAGAATGCTTTGCGTACAAGGCTCGATTGGATCTACTTATAAGACCAGAGGTCCTTAAAGTATAGCAATCTTCGCTGCAATTTAGGTCCTAAGATAGGGTCCTTATTAATCTTTCCTGATGACGTCTGTGGGCATTCGTTCGCCAGTACTTCAGGACTGAAAAAATGGAACTTTAAATGTGCAAACTGCCGCTTTGGAGCCGGAACGCCGAGAGCACTTCCACGAGTCGATTTCATCGCACTTTGAGAAGTGTAAACTGTGTTGCATATTTGCCACATGTCCGAAGACGACCTGGGGAACCAGTGCCAAATATTTACGGAATAAAGTTTGTTGCATTTTCCGAAGGACTTCTTATTCCCTAGTTAAACTTCTTGGGATACCCATCTTCTAATACATATGTATATAGATTAAAAAACAGGCATCGTAAGAGATATAGGTGGGAAGATGGGATTCCATGGGAGAGAGTCAACTTTATTGTATAAATTTGTTTCGTCTTCAGAAAACGGGCGTGCAAAAACAATTAACCTCTAAGCCGAGTCTGTCAAAGAATCCTATGATTGATTAAAATCATCTTCTCGGGATTGGTTGAGACGATTTAAATCTACCCTTGACGATGTTGTATGTGGCATCTAGATCGATATGTCAGTTGATGCACGCATCGTCGGAGTGGATTATCTCAAGGAATTTTAGGCCTTGACTTACTGGGCAGGCGTCCACGATGCGAGTGTTCTCCCATGCAAATTGGTGTCCGGTGTCCAGTGTGTACATAGCCACTTGAGATAGATGATCTTGTCTCTAAACCGCTAACTGATGCTCATGTATACGGGTTGAGACAGATTTCGCAGCTTGGCCCCAATAAAAGGCATCACAATTGGAACATGAGATTTTGATAACAACGACTTTTCTTTCGAGGTAGCCAACCCATGTATCTAGGGTGTAGAAGCTGTGTGTATAACACAATCTGTTTCTTAAAATAACTAAGACGCAGATTACTTGACCAGAGTTGCGCGATGTTATGCCGTTGTGACGACAATGCAATAACATTGGTGGAAGGGCGCTCACCGATCGTGTTACGGAACTCAGGTATCGAGGGCTACAAAGCCTATTTAAGCCCACATACCTTGTGGTCGTATTTTCCATCGGCTGTTTTGCCTAAAACCTTTTGACTGAACGTAAGCAGCCGCAAACTCTGGTCAACTTACCACTCAATTCTTTCCGAGAAGAGTCATGTCCTCTACGAAAAGTGAGCTCACCATGGAGTATGGTGCGATACTAATTAAAACAGTTGTCAAAGAATACGAGTACGTGTGCCGTTCGAAAGAGATTTACAATCAGCGCAATTGGCCTTTAAGAACTTTCAAAAAACCACAGACAAGACATACATGAGCCGTCATATTGAGTATTCCGGAGGAAAGTCCCTCATTGGCGGGGTATGTTATTTCGGCGGCATATTCGAAGCCCAAGGGCAGAAATCCGGATTGGAAAAAGCTGGAAGAAGTGCAGATACAGAAGGCTTAACTACGACGGTAAGGTCTTGTGCAGCTGACAATACATGTTTTAGACTGCATGCTTGAGAACACAGCAAAAAAGCACAAAAGAACGCCCCAATGGCGCCTTTAGCGTCCTGTCTAATTAGTCATTTTCCGAAATCTGGCTTATCAGACGTGCCGCACCAATATTCTGACATTCAGGCTTTGCAACGATCAGGCTTGTGCACGCTGGGATATCTGACTTCCATTTCCAGCAAATATATTGCACAGACGTAAGTTGGTTGTGATAACTTCTGGCGTCAGATGAGTTTATCAGCGGTGCGTCAGTCGGCATCAGTAGAAATTAGAAGAATGAGATGTTCGCTAGTCCCACGGAAGCCCAATACTAGAAATCCGAAACAGACAGTACCATTGGAGTTGACTGCTTCATGACTGTGAAGTGTAACTAGTAGCTTCATGTCTGATTTTTAAAAGCTTTATGTCGTAATAAGTCAAAATGGAATGTCTGATTGAGTGACGTTAGGGGAAAGCTGCTTTCTAATGGTTCCGCGCAGACCTCGTATCTGGAAGTAGTGGTTTGTTACAACGATAGAAATATAAACAAAGATTTGAGTGAAAGGTCGCCCTACAAAGCTGCCGACGGACAGAGTAAGCACTCGTCGTGTGTTGTTCTGGCTTTGCCATTTAATGAGTAACGCTATTTTCTTTGGGTTAGGTAGGCCGCGAGGTGTAGAAGAGTGCCGCCTACTCGGCTTTTCGCTTAACATATTACCAGAACTTTGAGTGTTATCTGCAGTCGGAAACCTGAAACGTTTCGAAGTCAACGTTTTGTGTCGCATCGCCCTAGCTCGTGGATATTTGCAAAAAAGGGAGTCAAAATTTCGGAGGATAGGACACTGACATTTTATTTGCTGCTCTGGGGGAAGGAGGGAATTCATACGGCCTTCACGACGGCCACCTTTTAGCCTCGTTAGTTGTTGACACCGTGCCTCTACGTGGATTTCAGGCTTTCAAAATTGACATTTGCTAGCGGGCAGTTCTTTATGAATAAAGAGACGCCGCTGAGAAGGTTGGGCGAGGGTGGAACACCATCGGGCAGCCACGGTTCAATCTCTTTTCTTAGATTTCACCCTGAGTCAATGCGATCATTTTAGAATTTAATCGACTGCGAGCGCTAATATTCATACGTCATTGAGACTGAAGTTCGTTGGTCTAAACCTGTTGTAGGACGAAGTAGAGGCGTCCTGATCTTTCCTCATCTGCACCATCCGCCTACCAAATTGATCAATTCTCTTCTACGCCCAACTCGGCTTAACAACGCTATTTTCTTTTCAAATGAATCAAATCGGTTGGAGGAAAACTAATAGGCATTAACTACAAATAACAGAAAGGTCTAAAGAACCTAGAAACATAGCAGTGCCAAAGTCGATGGAGTCAGGTCTTAAGACTGCCTTTAACGTAGTCGGATTTCTCACCCCCAAGAACCACAGTTCAGGTGGCTATAAAGAGCAAGGAGGTCAAATGCATTTGGGAAAAAAATGCCCATAAAAAACTGTTAAACGTTATAACTCGTACACTTATACAGTCCGATGGTATTAACCGTTTGCTGGCCACGTCTCTGAATGCGGAGATTTGAGTAGCAGAACGCGGAAAACGGGGAAAGCGTCACGGTCAGCAACTCGAGCACAAATGTTCTAACTCTGCGCACTCACCCGAGTGATCATTCTTCAAGTTGGCGTTTAGAAAATGAAATTCGTATATTTCGCTTGTATCAGCCTGTGTGCCTCTCGGTATTTCGATCCAGAACGATCTCTTCGGGTGTGTTTGTCGTCATCAATCAGTCATACCTAAATTTGGAACTGGAAGCACCTATGGGTAGACTCTACACTACCTATTGGCTTAAAAATCAAACGTCACGCCACTCATACCATGGACTTCCGGCTTGTCGACATTGAGTGGGTACATAAGTAGTGTCAATTGAGTCACCATGATTCGTGGACTGAGTAAGAAAGATTTTTTCTAAGTTTTGAGCTCAAATTTACGACCCTCGCTGAAAATAACTTGTCGATGCAAAATCGTATAGAGATATGAAGAAAACAGGAAGAGGTTCTTCGGAAAAATCGAGTTTTATTCGTGAATTTGCGAGCTGGTAACACCAACCCGTCGTCACCAGCTCGAAAATTCACGAGTACAACTCGATTTTTCCGAAGAACCTCTTTTTGTTTTCATCATATCGACTCGGAATGCATAACACCTCTGATCTACATATATATATATAAGGCATTGGTGCATCTGATGGTACGTTTATCTGTCGGTTAGTTCTCTTGCTGGAAGTAATTTTGCCTAACAGTCTCGTCCCGTCGCGCTTCTGCTTTCATTACTAGTTGCTCTTTGAATGTCTGTAGGGCACTAGACCGATTCCCAAATGTACCGGCACAAGCATGTCCCGGAACCCGATCGTTGAACGAATTTCCAACACATTTGTATGAAAAAATAGGAGACGTTCTTCGGAAAAATTGAGTTGTACTCGTGAATCTTCGAGCTGGTGATACCAACCCGTCGTCAGACGAAATGAAAAACGAGGGAAAAAGTTGGGTTGTCACGTTAGACCAGTTGGTTTACGACTGACTGTCCCCTGCCCTAATCACGCATCAACGACCGCGAATACAGAAGCTTGCAGTCCAACTGATTCACCACCCACCCTTCCCCTCCAGCACAGTGTGCCGTAGTTGTTCCGCCTCCTCTCCCTTCCCGCCTCCCTCACTCAGGGACCTAACATGACCTCAGAAGCCCACCCCCTCACAAGTCAGTGGTCGATCTGTCCTATGGCACCAACTGGTCTAGTGTGGCAACCCAACTTTCTCCCTCGTTGTTCATTTCGTCTGACAACGTGTTGGTGTCACCAGCTCGAAAATTCACGAGTACAACTCAACTTTTCCGAAGAACCTCTCCTGTTTTTTCATTATATCAACTCGGAATGCATACCACCTCTGATCTACCACATATATGTATATATACAGGATAGATATTAGTGCTAGTGGACCTACCCGAGCAGGAACATGGCAAAGAAGATGACGCCGATTTGGTAGGTGTAGATGCTGCCGATGTAGAAGCCAAAACTAACCACACTCAGTACGTAGAAGATGATCAGCACGCGCCTTGGTTTGCGCAGAGAGAACCACGCGGATAAGGAAAGGACAAGGCAAGCAAAGGCGGATTTAAGTTACTTCAAAATCATAAGGAAATAAGCAAATGAAAGGCGCTTCACGAAATTCTATCTGTCACCTACATCCAGTCTGCGTTGCGTATGTGTCCTAAAAGAAGTGTTTTAAAATGTCGCACCGAAGAGCTAATTTCTAGACACCTCCCGCCTCTTCAAGCCTGCGACTTAACTGGACTCTGACCCCTGACCTTTGAACGTTCCTGAACCCTCGTTCCAATACTGACTTTTATTGGCTGTTGAACTTTTGCTAATCTACAACCATATTACTGGAAACGTACGTTTTGCTGGGCATGACTTCTTTAAAAAGACGATTATTTGGATCGGCGGTCGTAACGCAGGCGAGACCTGCGTGGTTGGGACATGTGCTCCAGTTTGGACAGCAACCATTTCTCTTTTCATTCATCAATGGAGATTAGCCACCCTTCCTACGTACTCCGAGGACTTTAAGATTTATTCTTCTCCTGCTGGTCAGCAATAGATAAAACCATATTATTAGCGTACTTAAGCCTATGTTCTTTCTTTGCTGTATACCTTGGCTGGATGTCCTCTGATAAAAGAAAACCAATTGGCTGACCACGTCTGCTTTTTTATTCCAGGCGGTTTTGATGGCCTACCCGGATCGCATCTGACGACTATTACGATCCACATAATGTAGTAAAAGGTTTAGGATTTGCAGAAGCAACAGCTGGTTGTCTCATTTGGTCAGAATTTGACCCTTTTGAACCTTGGCATGCAAAATCTGCCCAGGCTTTCTCTAACTTCTATTTCTGGATTGGGTATGTTTGTCGGCGTGTGTAAGATGGCCTGTGTAAATTTACAAAATCCGCGGTAATCTTATGGTCTTTGACACGAGGCCAGTCGATATTCCAATTTTCATCCTGTATATGTTACGGTATCCTTGAGATAGAAAATATTCGGATTCTTTGACTCGGGAAACATGAAATTGACAGGACTGCGTCTTAACTCCAATTCTGATATTAGCCTAACCTTAATCCTATTCACAACCTCAATTCTAACTTCCCTGGAATTCAGAGCCGGGCAAATTGTATTACGGGAATTCCTATGTCCGTCTTATCCCACCACCCACCCGCTATGTTACGCACTTTAGTTTAAAGCAAGTATATTATATACAATAACTAACGACGGGTCTACTACCCTGGTACACCAGGGACACTCCGTTTGGAGAAAGACGAAAAAACTTCAAATGAAAAGACAGTGAAAATAAAAATCAAATGAATCATCAGAGGAACGCCTTCTGTGCTGTAAAAGCGACTAAGTTTACAAATCTTGTCCGCTGCATAGGACTTAGGAATGTACTGACATACGTTTGGGTGAAATACTGTTTACAACACATCAAATGGGTCAGTTCATGCGTTCAGTATGAAATGTTGGCTTCATATCGACAATGCTTCAGGCAATCTAAGAGCAACTCAATTAACAATTTAGGGCTATCTCTCATCGGGAAGCTAGTAAGTCGGCGCACGACCATTCCTGCCTGAAGAAATGCTCGATTTGCAGCCACAGATACTGTTCGGGAGAAGAAACACTGATGAACTCTATTCTGATATGTGCATCATGCATGACTCATCTGAGTGCATGGCTTCGATGAACTCAAGAACACTTTTGGTAGGGTAGGGGATTGACGATGTGGAGTTTGTTCCAGTGTTAGGTGTATTGGGTATGTGTGACCACTTGGGATGGAATGCTTGCCTCTTAACTGTCATTTGATGCTCGTTGATGCCTGTGGAGGCGGATTTTGTGCGTTTGGCCACAATATACAGCATGGCAGACACCGCAATGGAACTTGTAAACGACATCCTTCTTATCAAGATACCTAACCCTGTCCTTAGGGTGTACGAAATGAATGTGTGATGTAGTCGTCAGTTCGCGCGCATCTTGTATTTTCTCAAGTGTTCTTCAACGTTTAGACATGCGTTTGCAATGCACGGAATAATTCGCCAAGTATTCGCTTTGGGTGCGTGATGTGAACTACATATTTACTTTTCTTATAATTCTTATTGTTTTATACCCTGTCGTACAAAATATCTTGAATAATTATTCAGGGATTGGCGTTCACGTTTTCCATTTCTCTTTGAGATTTGTGTACATGACATCAAGATCGATGCGTCGGTTGATGCATGAATCATCAGAGTGAATGACCTCTAGGAATTCTCGGTCTTTCTTACGTGGGCAAGAAGCGACAATGCGTGTTTTGTCCCAAGAAAATTTGTGCTCAGTTTCAAGAGTATGCATGGCGACTTGGGATAAGTGATCGCCAGTCAAAACCTGACGTCAGCCCACAGCACCGACGAAGAAATATCGAATGTTCGGGCAGGTTTAAATTTTAGCTACTTTTTCACATTTGCTACATGTCTGACGGCGACCTGGGGAACCAGGGTGGAACTTTTACGAAATAAAGTTTGTTCAATTTCCCAAAGAACTCATTTTTTTCGGAGTATGTTTCTTGGGGTGCTCATTTTCCAGAACATATGTATATATTTACAGTAGGTGGGCTAACTCACGAAATGTCAATCTAAATTTCGAAACGCGTTTTCGTTTGAAAACATTACTTAAGTAGGGTAGAAGAACTTATAATTACACAGCAAAATTCTATGAAAATTAAGTTATCGCAGGATGTCATCTTTCGAAAAAGCTGCTTTTTGGCCACATGCAAGACCTTTATTCTGCAAAAAATGACTATTTAGGTAGCATCCATTTTTCTCATCGTTTTTCGATTCCCTTAAAATTTCAATTACATTTCTTGGAAAACGTGCATAAAAATATTCTTTAGCCCGCCCATTCCGTCGGAAATTACGTCTTCTTTCAATTTTGTACTCGGAGAAAGTGTAAAAATCGGTTTTAAAAATGTTTCTAATTGTGAGATTTTTTAAAACTCTGAGATGGCCATTCATAAAACCTCATGTCTCTGCCTTTACCAATATGGCTTGTAAAGTTAGCAGTATAAATCAAATGCACTGTTTAATTTTATGAACCTCATATGGTTTCCTCATAATGCCGTAGTAGAATGTATGGTTTTCCTTACTCAGAAAATATATAGCATATAGGTTGGAAACCCTGAATGCCAGTGTAACGGCAGGTCGAGTTCAAAATTATCTGGGAATTGGAAAAGTTTCTGAAAACCAAATCATGCCATGACCTCAAATATAAACTTTGAAAAAAGGCGTAATGCTCTACCAAATGAACAACAGAATGCATATTTTTGTGCGTGATTTTCATGAATTATAATTGACTTGTTGAAGGCATCAAAAATCGATGAGAAAATGCATGTTACATAAGTAGTCGTTTTTTTACAGAGTATAGGTCTTGCATGCAGCCAAAGAGACGTTTTTTCAAAAGCCGGCATCCTAAGGTAAGTGAATTGTTATAGAATTATGCTGTAAAATCATAAGTTCTATTACCCTACTTAATTAGTCTTATCAAAACGTTAACGCGTTTCGGAATTTCGATTGACATTTCATGAGTTAGCACACCCACTGTATAGATGGCTGAGGAGAGACGGCAGAGTGTGGGGGGTAGATAGATTAAAACTGTTTGGGGATTGATTGCCTCCATTTAGACAATCTAAACCCCGAACACCAGCTGGGACCGGAAACACGAACATGCGCTCACACCCCTGACGTAGCTGGTCCACTACCGGGTCCTAGCAGACGGATCATAACCATTTCACTAAACCGATGTTTACCAGCACCTTGTCACCTGCCATTCTCTGTCACTGCAAATCGGGTATTAAGTCACCCAGGAAAGGACGTAGACCGATCCCAAAGCAAACGGGTTTCCTATGGGTGATAGGCATCACGCACAGGCAACCACATGGGATGCCGAATTGTGTCTGACAGGTTCATCCACGAGCGCAATGTCTGACTAATTTTTTGTCAGTGTGTGTTCTATGCCGAGGTCACTACGCCACGCTTTGACTGCAGGTCAAGCAACTAAGGATTCGCGCAGCTGCCGGTTCCCACGCAACCTCCGCCATCGTCGGACGTGAAGGTGTAACCAAGTGCAGCGAGTTGATTTCACTCCTCCTCCTCCTCCTCCTCCTCCTCCTCCTCCCCCTCCTCCCCCTCCCCCTCAAATCCTCCCCCTCCTCCTCCTCCTCACTGCTGGAGTATTCGCGAGTGGATCAAAACCAGCAGACAAAACGTGCTAGCACCATTGAGTGAGGCTGAATCTCAAGAGACTGCGAACTTGAACTGTTTCAGTGAAGGATGTGTTTGCCAATCACTTGACAGGCGTGACAGACTGTTGAGTCATGAGGAGTCAGCAAAGAGTGCACTTTTAGAGTGCTACAGCACCCAGCACGGGCGGACTCTAACACGGGTAAGTCCTGCGCAAGTTTTTAAGTGCGTTGCGTAACACCCAGACAGTGCCAGAGGCGCGCTGGCATTCGTACAGCTTCTACACATCAACGTCAGGATACGTAATTATTAACGCCCTTACGCCTTCACAGCAAGTTCAATTTCTCAAAGAGGGAATAAATCATTGGGACAGCAGAAATAATTAATTTCCACCTGATACAAATGCTACTTTGTTCGATGATCTGGTTGACTCAGCGGAGGCACCTCACGATCTAATTGCATCATGCACTTTGCATGCCAAACATGCGTGAAATGCTGTTCTATCTAGCTTGGCAGATTTCGTCTCAATCAGGCACTGTCTCGTCAACCGAGACTATTTCCCTGAGTACGCATCATATTAGTTCAACCCTTTAACAACCAATGCATGTAACGCACATAATCTGAGACCTAGTTCATTTTCTTCAGGCATAATTTTTCTCGCGGTGTAACAAGGAAATGACATTTTAAAGTTGTGGAAATCCTCATAGCTATATTCAGAAGAAAAGGTGACGAGTGAAGGTTGCTTTCGATAACTTCTTGTCAAGCCAGTATATTTATATGTGACGGGGTACAGTGAGTGAAAAAAAATCAGTAAAATGTGGTTTTTTAAATACAGGCTAGGCAAGAGCGGAAGGGCGCAGAAAGTTGCATGTGGTTAGTAAACCGTTGACCGCAGTAAGCGCGGAGCCTGAACGAGGTTCTTCTAAGCGCATGGGTTCGGTTTTCGTAACCTGATGGCGGCCGCTTCTGCTGTTGCTAACCGGCGCTGTCCCAGTAGCTTAGGGTAGCTCAAGAGGACCTTATAAATCACACGAAATGCTTCAACGGGATCAACACTATGCCCTGAATTCACTGTATGCGCAAGGATGACGCTGTCTATTTTCCTAGTTTCACCCTTTGCCAGTCATGCGGGAAGGTGCTCTCTTATTCTTTTGGAAAGGCGCCGACTCGTACGACCAATATAACCTGCTCCACAGGAGCAGGTGAGTGAGTAGATGCACATTGAGGCGGTCTGAGATGACAGACTTTCCTTGCCTTCTCTGCGTAAAATAGGGTTAGTAGAGAATGATATGCGAACCCATGCTGCTGGGAAGGTTCCCGTGACAACTTGGTCAAGGCGTCTTCTAAGGAGTTCACTTGCAACTACTCCTTGGAAATGGACTTTGAGGAAAAACGTTTTCAGAAGAGACAGTGGCGAGCGAACTTTCCTTTTGGTACCTTCTCATCAGGCCAATACAGTTACGTAGGACGGGGTACCGTGAGTGAAAAAAAATCGATAAAAGTTAGGTTTTTAAATACAGACTCGGCAAGAGCGGAAGGGCGCAGAAAGTTGTATGTGGTCAGTGTGATGGGTTTTGCGGGTCGTTCGGCAAGATTCTTTACAATGAACCTGTACTGGATTTTTCTAAGTTCCTCCTCGATAGTATCGAAGGCAACGTTCGCTCGCCACCTTTTCTGCTGAATAGTTCAGAAGTGCCTTTCCACTAAATATCTTCAGGACGTCAGCCTGACATCTATTATACGCAAATAAACCTATAGTGAGTGGGTCACGTACCGATGGAATGTCAGATTCCACTATTGCTTGCTTTTTTACTTTGTAACCTGAGCATTGTGTAAATGCAATCAGTAATTTGTCGAGAAATGGAAAATCCTAGTACCAGTCTCTGTCGTTGTCAGTGAGTTATATCGGTCTTTGCTCCATTTTATCCATTCCAAGCCCCAAGAACATGTCACAGCGTAGATGCGCTGGCCCAACACGGCGGCGACATCGGATTCTGGCAGGCGTTATCAGAATACGCACCAAAACTAGTGCCAACAATTGGGGGGTAATGCCAGGCTCAGTTGCCGACTCAAGTCGCGCACATTGGGAACCCTGCCGTCCCCCATTGCTGTTGTTGATTACATTTCTAATCACGTATTTATTGTGGTGCTGTGCCTAGGTGCAGGTTTACGCCACCTGCTCTGCCATCCCGCCTTCGGTCTTCTTGACTGCGCCCTGAAACCTGGTCCAGCAATGTGAGGAGGGCAGTGTGCGGTAGAGGCTGCGCAAGTCTGTCAATCGTTTGTAAGTTGCCGTGCCTGCTCTAACCTTGCTGTGGAGCACATAAAGGACATCATCTGTCACGACCGTTAAACTGTAAGTAGCCAGTCCCCATGCGGCTTCGGCTGCACGGGTGACTTGGGTCCGAGACTATCCCGACACGTCAAGCGCCGTAGAAAGGAAGGTTGCTGGTTGACGCCTGCACTCGGTTCACGCAGTTCGTCGCGTTGCGTGTGTGTTGTGCGGACTGGTGGGCTGGGCGACGGGCTAAAACAGCACCTTCCGCGGCCCTCTCACGCAAGTGGGAGGCACGCCGTTCAGCCCCCATTGTGTGAAATCCTGGTGTTTGTGTGTGTATGGGGGGCCAGGTCGTGCTCGCGGCGCGCGCAGTCATGGTCAGTCGATCATGCCAGCCACCGCGCCCATTTCCCACTCCAGTCTGCTGACCGGCTCGGCTAGCGGCTGCGGTGTGGGAATGGGAAGGGAGAGTGAGGTCGACGACTCAGCGCACTTTCTTCACTATAAGCAATCTGACGCGCTTGAAGCTATCACGGTGGGCTTAAAGACGTGGCTTGGAAGGTTGCCAACTGACGGGATAACTTGTACCTCCTCCTTGACTGGAGGCGGTCTGAGAGTCAGGCTGCAATGGCTCCCTTTTAATGTGGCCTTTATGGCACTCCCATCACAGTGTGGGATCCGAACCAGGCGTTGGCGGCACGCCTAGGTGCGGCTCCGGCCGTGCCAGCTTCCAATCTCGGTTGTGTTGGTTGAAATCCTGGTTATTTGTTGTGTGGACCAGGGGGTGTGGTGGAGCGCCAAGGCGAGGAGCCGTCCGAGCCATCCACCTGCGGCCTCCCTTGTCTCCGGTCTTCTTGACTCTGTCTTGACACCGTGCTCGGGCGAGGGGGGAGGAGAGAGTGTAGGTAGATGCAGCGCAAGTCTACTGGCACTATAAACCCCTGCGCTAGTCACCGTCCCTCCTCCCACCGCTGCTGCAGCTGTGGGGCACACGGTGGACATCATCGAAATCGACGGTCGAACTGTCAACCAGTTCAAAGCCAAGATTCGGCAATGGGTGGTTTTAAGGTATTACTGGCGGTTAACGCCTGGTGATCTATAAACGACCTCCTACTGGGTATCTGGTGTTTCGCAGCAACCTACTTGCGACTTTTACAGTCAGACGGCGTCTTACATAAGTTTTGCTTACAGGGGCCCGAGCATTGCGACCGAGAACTCTCCACCTTATCGGAAAACGTTACAATGTTGCCTTTTCGTTAGCGAACCGCTCTCTCTTTGGAATAGTCGCTAGTCTGAAACGACAATTTTACGGAACCCATGTATGGTAGGGTTTGTCATTGGTAGTATATATAAACTTTTAGGTATGCGAAGACTGCGCCGCTGCTACGTTTCCTGAAGTTGGTAGTATTCAGCTTGGACTTTCATGAACATTTTGATAATGAACCAAAAAATTCAACTTAATTCTCCGCGCCACTTTAAAGGATAAAACGGCTATAGGTTTACCGGTAGAGTCCAGTGCGTTCCAACACTACACCAGCAACGATTGAGCCGATCAAACCGGCAATCACCATAGTGAAGCCTATCCAGCCGATTGCCACTTGATCGTTCTGTGAACATGATGAGAAAGAGTTAGACAAATATGCACTGGACAGAGTTAATCCTCTCATTGCGGAGGGAATGAATCTGTGAAAGGAAAAGTAGTACAATATCTATACATCTTTTGCCTCCTAGATGCTGGTCCTAACCACTTCAACACACTCTGCATATAGAGGAGATACCATTGGAGACAAAACTGGTTTTCGTTAGCCAGTCGCGCCAAAATACAGACAGGGATGTCTTGAGGCCGGCGTCACTTGAAACTCCGTTTGCTTTGAGGTGACTGAGATTAGACACATTTGGAGTTTAAGGGACCGCCTCCTAATTGGCCGATTGAAGGGAGGAACATGTTATTTTCTGACAGGAATGTGGGCTAACGTTTCCCTGTGAATAATTTAGTAACAGAAACAAATTGTCGCACCGTCACCTGATTGGTTAGTGCCAGCATCGCTCTTTTTTTTCTAGCCAGGTACGCGGAGATATGTCTTTCAACGAATTACCCCCACAAGGTCTCGCAATCAAATAACCTGAAGAGTGCGGTATTCTACTGCCTTAAAATTCATTTAAAGGTGGAAAGAAGAAGCAATAAACTTGCTAGCCCAACTTAAAATATATCAGAGCCTTAAAATTATATCTGTCTGAGATGTGAACAGATAATAGAAGTATGTTTGTCCGAACATGGTAACAGTTGTCTTAGAAATGTAATCTTTAGTAATGACTGTCATGGAGTGGCGCGGCTATTTAAGAAGAAGCTTTAAAAGATTCACTAAAGCCTTTTTTAAATTTCACGAAATGAAGACATGGATATAATCAGAATGCGTTTGCGAGATCACGTGACACCAGGTAGTCTCAAATTTTGTTATTAAGGCGCGTGTCCACTACTCAGACAGCAGAGAGTATGACTTTTTCGGCTGACAGGCAATTTTTTTGGATGATAGGAATGCGGCTGGCTGGTAATATACCGTGAGCCAGAATTTTTCCTCTATAAGTACGTCGTCGTTTCATTTAGTGCATAGCTCGTTTTGGGTGTTTTCTTCTGTTTTTACATAGGCTTCCCCATTAGCACAGTCCAATCCCATTGAAATCTTCCAGACATACATTTGTAAACTTCTTACAGTAGTTCATCAAGCCGGATGTAACACTAGGATGGCGTCACATGACAGCACACTTTTTGCGGTATCGACCGGTGGTCAGTAAAATTGCTTTTGCATCAAAAAAGCTACTTATAGGACATATCCCCTCTGTGTGGTTTCAGCTTGGTTAATTGTTTACCTTAGAGAAAGTAAAACAAAACCAAAACAGATGGGCTTAGCTGATTACTAAGGAGAGCCTGGGAGCCCTCTAAGATACAGTGAATGACCAATCTCATAAAATGTGAGTCGGAATTCTAAAAGGAGTTTCAGATTATGGAGGATTACCTAGGTGAGGTTGTAATGTTGACTACCATGCGGCATAATCTCATAATATTTTGGGACTTGCTAATATGGTGGCCTTGTGAATGCACTTTTGGTCGACCTGCTATAAAGGCCGCATGCGATAAAAAAATAACTACTTTGTATACCTCTTTCTCATTGGTTTTAAATGGTCTTATAAATTTAAATATATTTTGTAAAAAAAAATGCTAAAAGCATGCTTACCCAACATCGTTTGGCAGCAAACCAAATAAGATTTACATTTTTTACTCAATGAAAGTGTATGCTTAGGTTTTAAACGTTTCTCCATTCCTGAATAATTATGAGCCAGATAAGAGTTCCACTGGCGTTTAGCGATTTCAGTCTACGAGGTATATTTTTTCCACGGTGCGAAAATCATTTTTTCCTTTAGGTACTATACAGAGTTCATAAAATTTTGTGACGGATGCGACCTA
Organism: Spirometra erinaceieuropaei; assembly: GCA_902702965.1. Taxonomy (NCBI): domain Eukaryota; kingdom Metazoa; phylum Platyhelminthes; class Cestoda; order Diphyllobothriidea; family Diphyllobothriidae; genus Spirometra; species Spirometra erinaceieuropaei. Next base: position 322,236 of record CACRXP010000141.1, read on the forward strand.
TGTTGTAGGCTTCACGAGAAGCATTAACAAATGGACGAGTACGATGATGTATAAATAGACATTGCACGGTCTTAGTGACTTTCATAATTATAAGCTTTTTGGAACCGGGAGGCAGTGATTTGAGTGACCATCAAATGAATTGACGAATGTGCACTTTTACGCTTCGAAAGTCGGCGTAAAAGATATGCAAAGGTAAGCATATTGGCGAGTCTGAAATAGTAGAGAGTTACGCCGAATGATACTCGGTATTGCAACCCTGACTAAGTAATCCTTCCTTATTGAAAACACACTTCGGAATCTCGGTTAACATTTCATGCGATCGATCACTCAATGTATTTTTTTGCAAGCAAGCAGGAATGGTGCACATACAAGTGTTTTTGCTCCGCCAGTATCGCAGGAAAAACATACACTTTTTCGATAACGTTTATTAGTGGCTCGTCAAAGAAGTAAGGAAACAGCTAACACTTGTACTTATATAAGAACCAGCCTTTTGCTACTCTATGGAAAGTCTAAAAAGAAACTTCACGAGCAACAACTTTTTTTTTAATTCCCACTTTTTCCAAAAAATCCGTGTTATGTATACTCTGAAGGATTCCTGTTTGCCTCCTTTATCGCAGGCGGCATCGTAACAGAAGTTCATAAGCAGACTTAAATTCCCATCGATGTTTACGCCTGTCAGTCTTATAAGGTTTTCCAAATAAATTTAAACCAGTAAATGTCCTTGTTTAAAGTAAATAATGCGGTAAAAATGCAAAAAGACGAAACGCCAGGTCTATTTGTTTCTGAACTCCATTTTTAAATGAGTTCTCAGTGCTTTATAGACAGCAGCCATTTGACTCTGGCCGTGTTGTCGACTTCGGACTGCTTACACTGTCATTCGGGTTTCGATGTCCTGGTCAAATGACTATTTAGGAGTTTTTGTGCGTGGAGCGATACATTCGCAGTCGTTGCCTACAGCAACCGCACCGCGTTTTCCAGGCTTTTGGATAAGTCTGACGGTGGACACGAGTGTATTAGGAGACATACCAATTTTACACGGGAAAAACAAAGGTTCGCTATTGCAAAAGTCTTTCTTCGGACAAAAAATGGGACAATTTATGCTACTTACCGGGTAGTGGACGAGTAGAATAACACTCAACAGTGTGCTAATGGTGTGGTAGACACCCGTGTTTACACCTTAATGCAGCGAAAAAGGTGCAGCAATCAGACTTCTAATCTCATCTTAAATAGCATGATTATAATTAATGTCTTAAATTATATGTATATGTGTATATAAATACAGGCATGAGCTAGTAGGTATTCAGTACCGAAAAAGCGGCTGTTTATTAGATCAATCGAAGGGTACTCATATAGTTTAATCAGTCACACTAATTCGGTACCAAATGGAATGAATGAGGAAGAGACTGAATTGGAATGGAAGAATATTTGAGGCCACGGAGATTGCAGAAAGAGAGTATATGTATGTGAGAAGGGTTGACACAACCTTACCATATATATACACATAGCAGCAGGGCTAGACGACAGAGAATGCGGGTAGATTTATACAGTACTGTTTCGGGCTTATTTTGCCTTCATTTAAGCAATTCTAACCCTGACGAGCAGCTGGGTCCTGAAAAACGAACATGCGCACAGACGCACAGACGCACCTGGCGCAGTTGGTCCACCACTTGGGTCAACCAGGTGATTCATAAGCACTTCATCGAAGGGAAGTTCATCAGTGCCTCGCTACCTGTCATTCTCTGTCTCTGTGGATCGAGTAATTAATTAAGAAGGAGTGGGCGCACACTGATCTATTGGCTTCACGAAGCCAATAAGGTCCGTATGCGTGGCAAAGGTCACGAACAGGCCACGAGCCCGTTGCCTTGTCGGCTCGAGAGAGAGTCCTTAAGGCACAACGGAACGAGTGAGTTCCGTATGAACGATCGGTGAGCGCCCCCAAACATTGTATATTCCTGATCGAAAACCGACAAGGCAACGAGCTCGTGGCCCGGTGGGTAGAGACGTGGACTTCTAAACCAACAGGTTGCGAGGCTGAGGCTCGGGTGTTCCACACTTCGGGCTTGGGTATGGTTGGCTGACGACGGCTAATAAGCCAGAAATGGACATTCCAGTCTCCCTTGTCTTTGTCGGTAATAGCATTGTGTCTATATACCATGCGCCGCTGTGCGGCTGCTTGTTGGGACCGAGAGAGAGCCCTTAAGGCACCACGGAACGAGTGAGTTCCGTATGAACGATCGGTGAGCGCCCCCTACCATTATATGCATATATATGCAGAATAATATTACCGACAAAGACAAGGGAGACTGGAATGGTCATTTCTGGCTTATAAGTCGTCGTCAGCCAGTCATACCCAACCGCAAAGTGTGGCACACCCGAGGCTCGAACTCGCGACCTGTTTGTAAGAATTCCGCGCCTCTAACCACTGAGCCACGAGCCCGTTGCCCTGTCGGTTTTCGATCGGGAATATACAATTTATCATGCGCCGCTGTGCATCTGCTGGTTGGGCTCGAGAGGAAGCCCTAAGGCACAACGGGACGAGTGAGTTATGTAACACGATCTGTGAACATCCCTTTACCCATACATATATAACGGTTGACAGCCGCCAATAAGCTAGAAATGGCCATTCCAATCTCCCTTGTCTTTGTCGGCACAAACTTGTTAGGGATAAGACGCATATTGTCGGTTCCTTCCTATAAAAGGAATGCCAAGAACTGCTGGAGAGGATCCACTCTGACGATCCATGAATCTGTCGGCGCGTCGATCTGGATGCCATGTACGCAGATATCAAAGAAAAGAGCAAAAAGGTGATGGAAACGCGATGCCAGCCCAATGCATCGATCTATTGGCAGCACAGACATAGACAAATCGACCTTTTCAGGCACGCTTAGGTTTTAACCCTTTGTCACTCTTTTTATGCGTCTGACAACCTGGGGGACCAACGTCGAAATTAAAATTCCTCAAAATTCCGAAGAAATAATTTTTCGAAATATATATATATATATACATATACATAGTGGTAGGTGGCGTTTACCGATCACGTTACAGAACTCACTCGTCCCATTGTGCCTAAGGGTCCTTTTCGAGCCTAACCAGCAGCCCCATGTATAGAGAGAAAATCAAGGGAGATGGGTATAGCCATTTCCGGCGTATCAGCCGTCGTCAGTTTGCCATGCCCGACCCCGGGGTGTGTGATACTTGAGGCTTGAGCACAAGACCTGTTGGTTAGATGACCACCAAGGATCGATTGATTCGTCTCCTCAGCACTCACTGATGAGTTTGAGTTCGGAAGGATTTCCAAGTTTTCCCATGATAAACGGCATCACATATGACGCATCGGATCTTGCAGACCAAACTTTTTCTACCCGATTGGTTGTGCATAAGGAAGCTGCCGGTTTGTGTGCTACTTCTATTTGCTGTTTCTTCCTGTCATTCAACAAATTCGGTTTTATTTATCACGTATGGGAGCGCTAGATATATTCATCTCTTCCAATTGTTGATGTGTCAGTATTGGCGTATGAAGTTGCGCAAGCAGTTTCATAGAGATTATTTAAGTAGTGCCAACAAAGACAAGACGATCTGGATGGCCTCCAACCCACGGTCTTAGTCGTCGAGCGTTGTATATGCTACTAATCGATATGCGACTGTCTGCAAGGACTCTGGATTTAAATGCATCTTGGTAACTTGATCGGTGAACATCCATTTATCATGGTTAACAGGTTTGACCACAATCGGCCGGAAAAGAAGCCTGGGGTCGCTGATTAGATCGTCGGGATCACTGACACCCAATAACCGAAAGAACCCGGCTTCGAACCGCAGGTGACCTCGAGCCAGAGGCTGATAGATGAGAGCTAACAAAACGGAAACTATCATCCCAGTCTCGCTTGCCTATGCCGATATTCCCTCCTCGAGGGCTCCAACCACTTTGCTCGGCCGACCGCCTTCCTACTTTAGCTCATGAGATATCTATCTACAACCGCAAAAACACATTTGTATGATAAGATCCGTAAAACCTCGAGTGGGTTCCTGCATGCGGTCGCCCTTATTTTGGGATGGGCATCCCTCCACATTATAAATGTTTTTCCGAGGAACTTCTACAGAAAATGCCAAAGTTCACTTAAAACCTACATGTTATGCTATTGAGGAGTGGCTGCTACTGATAACGCTACCGTATATGAGACCGGGCGGCCTGACATGAAACAATGGCGGTAAAAGTGATTTTATGAGAAGTGGTGGACAGCACACTCCACGAAGAAAAATGCCGAAAATTGCAGTTACGTCAATGCTATTTATGCACAACAACGGACAGTGAAAAGTCTAGCGCGTTATTTAAAAAAATTAATAAAATACGGAATTCGCGGATTATCTCAATGACCGACAACCCGTAAACCGATATCAAATTATATGCAACCAAAAGACCGATGAGTGGAAAAACGCACCTGATAAGAAATACTAGAAAGCGAACGTATAAAAAGCAACATACAGAAAAGTAATAATTAAGGAAAGACAGGGTAAAAATTATTCGCAAATGCAGTATATGCAAGTTACTAGTCGACACCGGACCCATTATGCGTGCGCTCTTGGGCTGACCGTGATCAATCTCCCGGCGTTTGTGACTAAGTAGTCAGCATAGGACCCACTAGGTGTGTCTTCGCAAGCCAACCCTTATGCTTAAATGTAACCTTTAATCCCTAGTTTCCACCCTTTTTGTAACCCTAGAGCGCGAAACCTAACCTTGAAGCATTAACCCTAATCCAGGCCTTTAAACTCAAGCAATACCCTTTACCCTAGCATAAACATCCTGTATCCAAAATAAACGGACCTTAACCCTAATACTAGCTGTTCTAGTTTTGCTAAAGCATGCCTATTCAACTAAAAACAAGCATGCAGGTTTCGCAACAATGACTACGTAGGTCTACTCACGATACCGTCACTAGCACTCCAATTTCGGCGCATACTGCTGCATGAATTTCTTTGCATCACTAGGTTCCACCTGCTTTCGGATAATCAATAAGCAATTTATTTCGACGCCGCTGATTGGCATTTCTAACTTCTTCTGCTCTTCGGAGCCCAGTTCCACTTTGATGGTCAGTTGTGCTTCCTATTTCGCCCCGCCTCCAGAGCTCTCTTCGCTAAATATGACCTGATCTTAGGCAGTTTGAATGCCGTTTCCGACTATATTCACCGTGTGCCCCACAGCAGCATACTTACATGGCATCTGACGCACTCTCTCCTTCCCATGCCTGGGCTGGCGACCTAGACTTCGATAGGACAGACCCGAATTAGTAAATTTCCATTTCCTGGAACGACTGTTATAATGGCAAACAGGATATTTCAAAGCCACGTACGCTTCCTCTGGGAGACAGTAAATCAATTGACGTGACTCCTACCTTGATGGCATAACAGAATTTTGCTGATAATTTCTTCACTAGACTTGCGCATCTTTGACTCTGAGTGACAGCTTCTGCACAATAACGGTTTATACGAATCTCTTTATGACGCTGAACAGAAAAAGGGCGTGTCTACATTAAGAGAATGTCGATAAAACCCCCCTGTGGCCGAAATGTCTTTCCAGATAGCGCATAAGTCATTCCTGTTCGGCCCTCAAATTTTCTTGACACTTCAGATCGGTATGGACCTATTGGGAAGGGCAAACAAGAACTGGTAAACGACAGGGAGAGGGTTGACTTACCGTAACAAATGTTCAAGAGGTCGAAACTGCAGTTTTTGAAAAGTTTCAAGAAGGTGGCCTTATAGCCACCGCCCTCTGGACCGAAGACAGTGGCGGTGGTGGTGAGGCTACCAACGCTGAGTGAGGAGACCGGCGAAGAAGACCTGGAGAGATCTTTCTCTTGAAGGCACAGAAAGACAGAGGGGAGGGGATCAGAAGGGCATTCACATATGACAGAACAAGCAAATTCGCACTCGGAGCGTGTCCTTACTCTGGAAACCACCCACAATTAATAATCACAGATGTTTTGGCAGATTTTGAATGAGTCATATTGATCCAGCTGTGAAAAACCCGGCGCCTTGGCAGGATTCGAACCCGCGCAGTACGAATTACGTGACCCTGGTAGTCATCGACGTCACGCTATCTCCATCCTTTCAAATGTCACAGTGACCTTTCGAATCAAGCTGAGTAGAGGTTAGTTTGTGCGCGATATCTGAGTAGGCGTAGTAGGTCTGTCGGACACATAGACTGAACTGAACTCATGCAAAGCATAAGTTAGCAGTTAAAACAAGATGCCGCCCTCTTGTAATGGATACTAATGAAGCCTCAGGAGAGTAACACCACTGTAGAAAACCGATCGCAACCGACAGGACATCGGGTGATGGACTTCTAACCAACGGATCACTCGTTTGAGCCTCGAGGGTCTGACACCTCGTGGTTGGACATGGCTGGCCGATGACGACTAACAAGCCAGAAATGGCCATTCCAGCCTACCTTGTCTCGGTGTACTTACAATTACCCACTTGTCTAGACTGGCCACGGCCAGTTGCCAGTTCCGTTTTACTAAGCTCATGTATGTACGTCGTTAATCTTTCTGTCGGCAGTGCAGAATTTTAGGGCAAAGGAATTTTTTTAGTTTTCCATAACGACCTGTCCTGCAAGTGAGGCTGGACTGACTCGCGTTAGTCGAACCGCGATACAGCTCACATGGAGGCATGTACGCCACATCTGCGCCCAATTTCATACCAGCTCGAATGTTCAATCGATGCATGAATTAGGTCTGATACCGTAAAGTTCATCCTCACACAACTCAGGCTGACGCGTTCGAACCTATTAGAATGCTCCAAACGTTGCGCCCTACAAGGTTGTTAACTGGTTCGTTCTTTCTTAGGACTTAGGATCAAGATGTGGTGGGACATCTTCATTCTCAGACCAGCAAGGTGCCGGACTTCCTACTGTAATCTGGTACAAGCATAGTAGGAAGAGTATCCTGTGTGACTCGAGTAGCTGCGCTGCTTGACTTTGTCATACAACCCGCCCTCATCTACCCGGGGTTATTTACTCGTTTTCTTCCTCTCGGAGAAATGTGCATATGGGAGAAGAGAGTGAGGTGAAAGCATCGCAAGTGTACCTCACCATAACTCACGCGCAAGACATTAGTCAATCACCTCGCGGATAGCCGTTAACCTCCTCCGCCTATCCTGCAACGGTCGAAATATTGCACTTGGAAGACCATAGACGTCTATATCTTCTCGCAAAAGGCTGCGCCTGTTTTGTGCGAAGTCCTGGATTTGTTAATATATATATATATACCACCTCTGATCTACACTTACTTCACGTCTGAAGACGACTTGGGGAACCAAGATCGAAAATTTACAATAAAACTTGTTAATCTTTCCAAACAGCTTATTTCTATCGAATATATATAGATATATAGAATGTTAGGGGGTATGGCTGGCTGACGACGGCTAATAAGCCAGAAATAGCCATTCCAGTCTCCCTTGTCTTTGTCGGTAATATCATTCTGCCTATATATATATATGTCTCTCGGATTCAGACAAATAGCAAATTTTCGACTATTAAGGTCAACTGCGAGTGCCTACAATTGGAGGCGACCGTGGTCTATCCGTGTAATAGCTGATGGAAGGTTGGAGGCTTTTAAGACGTATATTATATGCGCGTGGCAGCTGACAGCTCATTAACACCTAGTCCCCAGTCAGCAGATGCGCCTTCGCTGTGCAGTCGTCTTTGTCTACGCAGCTGTAATTGTTGTTGTTGTTAACGATGGCGTCGAGGATGACGTTAGTGGTTAAATTCCTGGTCATTTGGCGTAGTGACCAGGCAGTGTGGCGTCACGCCTAGGTGCGCGTGCGGCCATGCCATCCACCCGCGCCCACCTCCGCCTTCGGCATTCTGGACTCTGTCTTGACACCGAGTCCAGGTGGGAAGTGGCAAAGAGAGAGTGCGGTAGATGCTGTGCAAGTCTGCTGCAACTCTAAACCACCTCACACGCATAGGCCAACGTGCCTGCTCTCACCTAGCCATGGGCATCGTCGGCAACGACGGTCTAACTGTTATCTGCGCAGGTAAGCCCTCACCGCTGCGCCCGTGATCTATCCGTGTATTAGTTGACGGGAGGTAGGAGGATTTTAAGACGCACACTCACCACTTCGTTCCTTCTCCGCGTCACCCTTTGAGGCGAATTGATCCGCACCTGCCGCCTGTTTTTTCCGCAAAAGGCGAGCGTATTGGGCTCGACTGGGCGCGTGCTTCGGTTGGTTTCGGAAGACTGTGTGGACGGTGGAAACAGAAAAGAAAAACAAATTATGCCAGAGGCATGCACTCTATAGGCAGTATGTTACTACAGACAAAGACAAGGGCGACTGGAATGGCCACTTCTGGCTTATTAGTCGTCGTCAGACCAGCATACCCAACCCCAAAGTGTGTAACACCTGAGGTTCGAACTCGCGACCTGTAAGTTAGAAGTCCACGTCTCTAACCGCCCGTCAACGAGCCCGTTTCCTTGTCGGTTTCGATCGGGAATATACAATGGTAGAGGGCGCTCACGATTCGTTCTCACTGAAGTCACTCGTTCAGTTGTGCCTTGAGGGCTCTCTCTCGAGTCCAACCAGCAGGCGCACAGCGGCGCATGATATAGGCATTATGTTGTTATTGACAAAGAGAAGTGAGACTGGATTATTAGCCGTCGTTAGCCAGTCATACGTCCTGCATTCTATACGTCCATACGTCCATGCATTCAATCTCCGAGCCAAAGTTTTTTTATTAATTGAGCTTTCCTATTACTAAGAAATTGTATATGATATGTGCAGAACAGTGGACCAATGTAGACATTTCAGCAGTGCCGGCTCCTTGGCGAATGTCGGCCTGCCGACGAGGGGCTGACCAATACTCCAGAGAACAACATCTTCTTTAACAACATACTGTAGGCATTTCTCCATAGTTTTCCCCTACTACGAGCATAAACTTAATCCTTACTGCCCCCAGTTTACGGCCACAGGCTTTGGCACTTCCACCCAGGGTTTCGGATACGCCTGACTGATGAAGACGGAAAAGTTGCCACAGAAAATGTAACGACGGGAGAGCATACGTCGAACAGCATGAGCTAGGGTTGTGGTTAATGTCGGAATCGGGGTTTGGAGGTTAGGAGGAGTGTTAGAAGAGTTAGTGCTGGCGCACCTTCTGCGCTTCGGTGTAAGGCCGCCGGCAGTAAGGGGGGAATTTATATCGGCATCCAATCCGCCGAAATTTGCACAACGGTAAAATTGTCTGAAGTTACGTCAACGCAGGAGGAGGGTCGTAACGTCCGTTTCGGGCTTACCAACCCTACACCAGCCATCGAAGACCGGCTTTTTGAACTCCGACTCTCTGGGCATACAGACTTAAAGCCAGACATCCCCTGTTAGGTTATTGACTCATTAAGTGCAATCCTGTCCTTCAGTTTCTGACGTGCCAGATTGCAAGAAATCGATAACCAAGACATCTGCTACCGGGTTACAGACCTACGTGGAGGCAAAACAAACGAACAAACCGCTACGTTAATATTACATACACGTAAAAATGAGACAGAGGTTAAGAATTTCTGGATGAATTGAAAAATTTAACCGAATACACCTTTTAAACTCTTGGGCTACCAGACCCGGCCGAGGGTCGTACGATTTGACAATTAGATCAAGGTATCCGCCCAACCAATAGCATTGTATTTAACCAATAAATTTATCTAGAGCCGGCCTTCTGACCAAGCAGGTTTCCCCCAAAGTCCGCCTGGAATTCGCACAGAATCCTTAATACTTATCAAAACACCTCGTAAGTCGATTTGCAGTGCAGTTACCTAGTGTAATTTAGATTATTTGCTCAAAAAACGCCCCTTGGTTGTCAGTGTAATGCATGAATTGGCGAATTCCTTACGTTGTGGTAGATTCGGTGAAAAATTCGGTCAAGATCTCATAGCTTAGGAGGTCGGAGCACTGTTTGCGTAAAAGCCTGTCACGGCGTTGCATCCGGTCGAGGCGGCAGACTTTTTGATAAGTGGATACTCACTTTAAAACCGACAATGACAGCATACATATGCAGGTATTGATTAAGGCGTGTTTTAATCTGTCGAATTAAAGGTGTCTCAAACTAGGCGAAGCTGACATCGCCATCAATTTCCTTGATAGCATCAACAGCGCACGCGGTGTATCTTGCCTCGAATACTTGAACTGTAAGCCTATGCCATGCCAGGATCAACAAGACAAGACCCTCGCAGTCTGATATTTGTTTACAGTTCTTTGACACTTTGTGCCCTGCCGCTGGATGTGCTTACGCTCCCGTTGAATAAAAAGGTCGTGGGCATGGCTGCCCTGTCCTCCTTGTCGTCTTTCTGACCCGCTGTGGTGCTGATGTTGTTGGTCCAGCGTTTGTTGTGGACTAAGGAGTGCGGTAGTACGCCTAGGTGCAGGTGCGTCTGTGCCAGTCACCTTCGCCCTCTCCCATCTCCGGTCTTCTTGACTGTGTCTTAACACCAGGCCCAGATGAGAGGAAGAGGAGGAGGAGGAGGAGGAGGAGGAGGAGGAGAGAGCGTGGTAGATGCCGTGCAAGTCCACTTTCTATAAAATAACTCAGGCGCAAGACACATTTTGATTTTTGAAGGAATAAAGGCCTCCTAAGTTAGGCAGAACTGATAGACGTTATCAACATCCTCGGGTCTATCCTATCTCCGAGGTTGTGCATGTACTTGTACTTAATCCGCCTCACACGCAATACAGGTTCCTGCGTCGAAAGGAAGGGCAAATTCTGCTGTTTTGTGATGTGAACTTACATATGAGGATGAGCAGGAGATCGACCGTGATGATGATTGCTCCACCATAGAGGAGGTACTGGAAGCCGCGTTTAAAGTCTGCAAACATGCCCTCCGCCTGCTGGGTGGTGTTACTTGTAGCATAGGATTCGATGGACGGTACAACGAGAGGCGGAATACCGAAGCCCAGAGCCACTCCAACCTGGGAGGAGAAAAGGGCGGGAGTCATTTTATTTCTGTGTTTCCACATCCACTCGCCCCTCGCCTCTTCCACGTCAAATATAGATGAAGGGGCAATCAATGAAAAACAGGCCTGCGCGCAGTGGGGGTAAGACCTAACTGGTTCGCCCACACGTGCTAAGGAACGTTCCAAATGACCAGTCAAATAAAGTAGAAAAGATGAATGGAGGTTCAGTTTTCACAAAAAGCAAAAAACGTCAATGTTATTCATTCACCATGAACATATTCGCCTTCTTTAAAGAAATTCAAGTAATATGTGGTTTGGCAGCCCCATCCGATTGACACAATACTGTTGAGGTTGGGGTTAAGGGTCAGGGTAAGGGTTAGATGTTAGGGCAACCATTTCTCAACCAGTTGAAGTACAACCGCGCATTTCCAATAGCTTTTCTTTTGCATACAAGTACTTGACCTCCTCGTCTGTGCGCTTCCTGGCCCCACCTGTAAAAATCCCCTTCTGCCACCGGTCCCGTGTTGGAGGTGAGGGGGGTTCTTTTACTTCAGGTGGGGCTACATAACCACATCCGACCGAAATTCTTCAACACCTGTACCTAACTTGGTCCTTAAGGGTCGAGAAGAATTCTCAGCTAATTACTTACAACATGCCTGAGCATAGCACTGAAAACAAGGTATACATGAGGTTGAAGGGGAATTCTCCACTGATGATGGGGATGACTTTCACCGGCATACAGGACGATGGTCTGAGGTGCTGCTTGTCTTGAGATTCATGCACGGTTTCTTGCAGACAGCCGTTTGCTGTAATGACTTCAGTGAGTGACAGATCTCATGTTTGCCGAAATTCTGAAATACGTTTTCGATTTGGAAGCATTACTTAGGTGGGGCTGTAATATTGGTTATCGTGCGGCATAATCTAGTAATATTTCGCCTTCTGCAGAATGCACGCTCGGTAAAAAAATGACTACTTAAGTAGCACGCAACTTTCGCGCTGATTTTCGATGTTCATTTAAAATTAAAATATATTTACAGAAAACATGCATAAAAATATGCCGTACCTGTCTGCTTGACAATGCTCTTTATGAAATGCATTACATAGTCCGCCCTCATTGCAAAATTTCATGAACTCTAACTATTATCTTCTTAAAGGGATAGAGAAATAAATGATTTCCCTTACGCCGGAAGCATGCGCCTTGTAGACTGAAATCGCTGAATGCTAATGCGACGGCTGATACAGCTCAAAATTATTCGGGAATTGGAAAACTTTTCCAAAACCTAAATATTCCCAGTCTTCAAACATCAAATGTAAAGCCGACGTGATTTACCACCAAACAAGAATAAGAAAGCATATTTTTATGCATGTTTTATAAAATATATTGGAATTTATATGACCATCGGAAATCAGTGCGAAAAATGCATGCCACATAAGTAGACATTTTTTACCGAGTGTGGATTCTGCAGGAGATCGAAAAGAAATGCATTCAAAAGCCGACATCCTGCCGAATCCGAAAGAGTACTAGATTATTCCGCACGATAATCACTATTACAACCCCACATAAATAATCCTTCAAAATTGAATACGTATTTCAGAATTTCGACCAACATATCATGAGTTCGGTCACTCACTGTAGCTGACAACGCAAATAGGCGATATTATACGTCAAGTGCTGAAACCAGAGCCAGCAAAAGTAAAATGCGATAAATATCACACTGTTTGAAGTTTTTGAAGTGTTTTTTCAAGAAACACTTTTCTATCTGCCAACAACCACTTTGAAAAAAAAATTCATTTCTGACAAATCTCCGCATTAAGGAAATTTCAGGCGTTAAACCATGCAATACAGCTGACAGAAGACTGTGTGAGCACAAATGTCCTTTAGTCAGTCTTGCGCAACAAACAAGAGTGCAGCTATCCAGTTAGCTTCGCCTTAATTTAACAAAAGGGACGTCAGACTTGGATCTCTTATTTGCCAGGAAGATAAGGCAAGCCGGTTTGCGGAAATAAACTCCTCGTGCCTGTTGACAAAATATTTGAAAAAGTCCTAAAGTTTTGCAGGGAAACAACCTGGCATTTGCCACGGGTCGGCAGTAGGCGTGCTAGGCCAACACGGAAACTGAACCGGATTCTGACATTCGGGGTACGGGGGCAGCCCCGGATGTAGGCTCGCGCTGCGCACATTGGGATCCCAATAGCCTCCACCCCCCCCCCACTTTTGTTGTTGAAAACCTTAGTCGTGTTTTTGTTATGTATCAGAGAGTGTCATGTTACGCCTACCTGCGGGTTCACGCCATGCCAGACATCTGTGCCCTCTCGAACCTCCAGTTATTTTGGCACCGGGCTCAGGTGGGAGAAGAGGAGAGATTGCGGTAGATGCATCGCAAGTTTACTATGAAAGAAATCACCCGCAAGTCTCCGTGCCCGGTCTCATCCTGCTGTGGAGCACACGGTGGGCACCGTCGGTCACGACGTTCGAACGGGCGAGCAATCACGATGTCCTTGAATTTCCTCATGATGACTACGTAGCCTGAAACCACGGTGTCTACAAAGACTCAAAACCTTTTGTTCGCATTC
>CACRXP010000141.1:336272-348041 GCA_902702965.1 Spirometra erinaceieuropaei
TCGCTTTTGGTATCCATGAACTCAGGGCAGTCTTCTGCGGTGCTCATGCCATGCCATCAAGGACTGCATGCCAAGAATGGTTATGCAACCAGTGGTTTCGAAACCCCTGCAGCTTACTTGGCACAGTAATACGTGCATGCTCTCAGGTTTTCCTGGCGTGGCCGTCAGACGACTGTTAGCGAGCCAGAAACGGATTCTCAGGTGACCTGCACATCTCACGTCGCTCTCCTCCTACTCCTGCTATACAACACCAAGCAGTCGCCACCAAGGACTCTCAGCAGACGTGTATAGGCTACGTACACGTGAGAGCGGGTCAGTAAGCACATTCTAACTCCAACTACGGCCAAATCAACGGCTCCAAGAGTATTGGACGGGAGTTGAAGGAGCGTGCGGTTCGCAGCAGTCATGCTCATCACAGTTCCGCCTTCGGTTCACTCCCGAATAAAGATCTGGCAAGCGTCTCTCCTTTTCCGTTGACGCCGACCGTTGGCAAACACAGTACCTTTACTCACCCGAGTCTTGCTCGGAAAAGACAACAAAACGTACGCATTGGTTATAGAAAGCTGACGGAGGGTAAAGCGTGCAAAGTAAAGAACCAGGGCCGCTATCATTTAGAGACCGAAGGCAAAGAGAGTTCGCAGGATGATACTTCCATGCTCTTTATTCAAGCTCTCCAGTCAAGATGTCGTTTCGTATTTCCTCCACTGTCGTCAGTGGGCAGAATCAAGCCTTAAGGCCGCAGCAGCGATTCCCGCGTCAATTTTTAAAAAGTGAGTAATAGTACGTGGAAAGAAAGCACTAAGTTCACTTAAAACTGATGAAAACATCATCACTCTGCCCGCTGACAAAGGAGGCTCCACCACCATAATGAACAAGACAGACTATACAGAGAAGATGATGACACTAATAAAGACGAATCCACCTACGAACCCCCGGATGCTGACCCCACAAAATCGCAGAATTCATGCATTGAGAAAACACTAAAGCGCCTTACAGGAAAGAAATTAATCTCAGCAGTTCTGTCCAAATCCTTAAAACAAGACGAACCCACAATTGCCAAAATATATGGACTTCCTAAAGTTCACAAAATAGGTATTCCACTGAGACCGATAGTCTCCTTTATCGGTGCACCAAACTACAAGATTTCTAAGTGGTTCTTTCACCATATGCATCCACTTACAAAGGACTCTGAGAACTCCATTGAAGATTCAAATGAGTTCCTAGACAAAATAAAAGGAGTGAATGTTGCAACCGACGAGATAATGGTTTCATTAGATGTAGTCTCCCTCTTCACCTCGATTCCATTAGATTTAGCGAGACACTGCACCGAAGAACTCCTTCGGACTTACACCACTGACGTACCTGCCGACGCTCTACTCCAACTACTTGATGTTTGTCTAGAAACCAACTTTTCTTTCGCAAAACAATGTTACCGGCAACTGAAAGGTGCTCCTCTGGGTTCACCTATATCTGGCTTTCTAGCAGAAGCCATAATGCAGAAACTGGAATCTATAGCCCTTTCTAAAACTAGTACGTGGAATCTATAATACTCGTTCTCCTCATAGACGTGAGGCTCTAATGACAGGATAAGTTAAGAATTAATCAAGCAGAGGCGCGACAGATACTTCATCTACGCGTCCCACACACGCGGTGGCTGTTCGGTGAGATTTTTTTATAGGAACGATACGTCGTTACGACTGCCTAGATCAACTTGGCGACAACTGCTCTCGGCTACTAACTGGCACCCACCTATCATCATCATCTGTGGCTTCTCTGCACAGCCGTCACGGCCTAGTAACCGCCTCGAGCTTTGGGGTTGCTGGTAGGGCTCTCCTCGTGGTCCAATTCTGTCTTAAACATCAGAAGGAAAACAGGTATGTTACGGCACGCATAGACAGCGCCCCATCCTTCACCGCCCGCTTGGCAAACTTCTGCGTATAGAATTACATGCAATCTCACAGGTGACCAACACAATTTGAGTAGCTTTCATACGGATCTAAAATAACCACTCATAGTAGTTCCACTTAGGCGAGCCATATCAGACGCCGGTGGAAAGGAAGAGCCGACAATTGAGCCTTAAAAATGTTGGCGATCATGGAATCAGCCAGGTTTGTTGTTTAAATGGAACCGAGACGACGCTGAACGCGGACAGATTTCGATTTGCGCTTGACGATCAAGTCGGCGGTTTTCTGAAGTACAAATTTTGCATGCTCACGGACTTTTTTGCGACGCTGTCAGTTAAGTTGCGTACACCGCTGGTGGCGTCACATCCGTAACATTAGCGGCCATGCAGTGAGCATGGTAATCGCAGCAGTGGTTACTTCGGCGGGCTACAGGATATAATCAAAGTGGAGCGGTGACAGTTCGACCATCGATTTCGATGATGTCCACCGTTTGCCCAACAGCATTATGGGAACAGGGACGGTGACTTGCGCAGGGGTTTATAGTGCCAGTAGACTTGCGTAGCATCTACCTACACTCTCTCCTCCTCCCCCGCCTGAGACCGGTGTCAAGACAGAGCGGTAGATATCGAGTGAAACACCTCGGGCATCGACTTCACTGCGTCTCATAGACAAAATTAGTCCACTATTTTAGGTTATGCGAAGACACAGCCAATTGTTTAAGTACGTTTTACAAACGAAACCGCTAAATCTGCGACCACTGCCTGGGAATCTCTCTCCTGAGCGCTGTTAGCAAACTCTTAGTCTGCGTTCTGTTCAGCCATCCTGAAGGAAGTTTTTCGTCCACTGACAACCATTTGAAACCAACAATTGCGAGAAAATGCTAAAGAATGAGGGCCAATCGCAGCACAACCCTTGTGGACCCCGCTAGAGCTTGACACCAGCGAAGCCTATGAAAGCTCATAACGAAATTCGGCCATTATGAACAGTTCAGTCTGTTGGTCAGACCACTTCATGATGCTATTTTAGAACGCATCATAGAGAGATAGTTAACATCTGAGGCTTTAATAATTATTATCCGGACGGTGAGTGGATTTCCCCCCCCCTCTGGTGAATATTATTAGCACCAACATTTATTCGCTGCAGACCGTCATAAAAATCTCCAACGACAGAGCCCCGAACACCGTAACCGAAGCGGAGATCCACAGCAAACGCTTGACCAGGATTTTAACCAATGACACCAACAACACGACGAGGATGACTAGACAGCCATGCTCACGACCTGTGTTCCCAGTGAGAACGTACGCGCTTCCAGCGGCAGGAAACCAGGCTGCGAGGACCGTAGATTGATGATCTCGGCATAGCAGACGTTTACAGACCGTTGGGGCCAAGAGAGTGACACGTAGCCCTGCCATTGCCTGGGCCGGATTTGAAGCATTAACACTCTGAGATTAAGAACTAAAATGATTTGCTCCTGTATAATCAGTGCAGCGAAATGTGTGTGTGTGTGTGTCACACTGTCCCCTTTTTGAGTAGTGTTCATAACAGCCCCCTCTCTGTCTCACCGCACTGTGCGATTCTCTCATCCTCTGTCTCTCTCTCTCTTGCCAAAAAATTCATTAAAATGACGATGCACACTTGATGACTTCTAAATCACAGAAAGAAGGGTGGAACCGTTACGCTACGGAGAAAAGAGTCACCCCTTTTTTAAAAGTACTCCAATGTGACGCAATACGAGTGGACCCTGCACAGCCTCCACTCGGTAAACCGTGGGTTCTACCTGACTCCAGTTGCTTTCCAGGCCATATGAGGCGAGTTTGCATTACCGCGATGCAACAGAGGACTAAGCCAAGTGTTTAAAGTCCAACACTGCATCCCTGTGGATCATGCCAATAACACGCACGCACTCTTTAAGACTTCTAACTACTAGAAAATATCTATAGTAAATGTTATGTTGTCTAGTTTACCGCTGTCGCATATGTCATATCAGACCTAGAGAGTGTGTTCATTAGTGTTGCGTGAGAGGGTGGCAACCACGATCAGACTCAGTTGCTCATTAAGGTATGGCTGGCTGACGATGGTCAATAAGTCCGAAATCATCCTTTCAGTCTCTTCCGCCCTTGTTAGTGTTCCATTTATTTGTATTGTTTTCGCTGCATTAATGTTTGCCAAGATTCTTGACAGAACTCAAACACAGAAGGGAACCAGCTTGTTCCGCCTTGCAGACACATCGGTGGAGGGCTACTGCTACATGAACTCTTTAGATGTTATCCTATTGAAAACATATCGAAACAGTGGTATCGGCCAAGGCTGCACTATGCAAATAGTGGAAGTTTTAGCCGAAACTCGATCAGTTTACGTCCCTACTTTGTAGACTGCCAGGTTTGACATGCCCGGGCGGACAAAAGGGTTTCACTGCTTGGAGAATGGTAGGACACGCCGAAGAGGTAAGATCCTCGCTGACGAGGACACTGATAAGGCTGCTGTCGATTATGCTAGTTGTTTTAGTGGTGGTGGTGGTGGTGGTGGTGCTGGTGGTGGTGGTGGTGGTGGTGAAGGGGGGAGGACGAGGAAGAGAAGGAGGAGACCATGGTGTCTGTGTTGACGCTAAGGCGAGATGAACAGTAGCAGCGGGCTGCTTGTGATTATGTTGCCTCTGGCAAGGTTCGCCAGGCGACTGCCGTTGACTCTACCGCCTACAAACATTCAGCACTTGCTATGCGTGCTTAGCCTCTTTCCCGGTTATCTCTGACGTCCCAGCTGGCTGGCTGATTGGCCTGGATTTGCTACTGTCTCCATCCAGCCAAAGAACAATGCCACTGGCAGTCGGGGGGAGGGAGGGATAACGAGAAGGCGGCGGATCAAAACCAGCAGACTTCCGTGTTGCCTTCGCCGTCCCCCGCCCCCGCCTAGCGCCCAAGGATAGCGGCGCACCGTCAGACGCAAAACCTGCAGACTGAGCCTCGGGCACAGTTTAACCTGCGCAGAATGGAAGAAAGGAGGGAAGCAGGGTGGGCGGCGCCTTCGACGCGTGCTGTGCCCCGTTTGTTCGACTTGCCGACTTGGAGACGGACCTGTATGTTATCAGACGATGTCGTCGGCAAATTGCTTAGTCCGCGCTCAGCATCCGCTGGTCTGATTTTTATGAACTGAAGATGACGGATGTCCAATCTTTTCGGTGGCCCATATTTATCTTTTTGCCATAAACAAGGTTTGACAAAACTAGTAGAAACAAACAACAGCCTGAAGAATGAAATGCGATAAACCCTAGGGGGGTGGCCGTGAATGTTCATAGGTATGCGGCAGCATGGCGATTCATTTTAAAACCCCACTCAAGTAACCTTTTCGAGTTGAAGTCGCATTGCAGAATTTCGGTCAACATTTCACGAGTTAGCACATGTATGCAGGTAACCCTCACCCCCACAGCTGGCATCGAGGCGCCGGCTATGTCCTGATCGCTCTTGTGCAATACGACATCCCAACTTCGACATGAATCCCGATTCAGAACGCTTCTCGCGCATCTTGAAAGTACTGCTCCTAGTGGACTGGTTTCACTTTCTACGGTATTTGAAGGTAATTATTAGCCGGATCTCGCTTAGGTATCCATTTGGAAGCCTCGCATAGTTTGACCTGATAAACACTCGCTTTCGTCACACTGAGCCTATTGAGTGTCAGATACATTTAGAAATACGTTTGGATCAACTACCTGGACGTTTGGGTGTTGCACTCGCAATTTTACCGGCGGTTAAGTTTCCATGTTACAGCGTTTTATTGATTAACTGAACGAGGCAAAGGCGATGAAACAAGCAGGATTTAGTGACTTCACAAAATTCCACAGTCTAACAGGTCAAGATAAATCGGCAGGACAATGAGCCCCTGTCTCAGTGGTTTAGGCGTTGGACTCCTGACTAACAAGTCGCGGGATCGAGTCTCGGGGATTGCAAAACGGGGGATCGGCGCATGGTTGACTGATGACGGCCTTTAGACCGGAAACGTCCATTCCGGTCTCCCTTGTCCCTTTTGGGAATGTTATTCCGCCTATAAGATAACCTGTTCAAATAGAAATAGACCACCGATATTAAAACATCCTACGTGCTCCAGGTCCTTGCAGAGTTCTGGCTTTCTCCTTTATATTGCTGCATCCTATAAATACTGCAGCCCCTTGTGCGTGAATCACCCGTATCAGCTGTTGTCTCTGATGATGGATTCGAGCAGGAATCCGAAACGTCAGGCTAACAGAGCTCTTGTCCCAGCGATCGTGTCTCCTTCTTCAATAAACCCAGTGTACTTTCGGCTACGTCTGAAAGCAGTGAGTTTCGTAGATAACATACAGTCTGTAGTCAGGTTTAAAGTATTATTATTCCTCGATATCCAAAATTAAAGAGCTAGCATTTTAAGGCTGGCGAGAAGTGATTAAGACGGCGAAAATTTGGTTTTCTGAAAGACGCTGGTTCCTACATAATGATTATCATTAACGGTTCTGTGGCTTATTCGGATATGATATTACCCACGTAACCAACACTTGTTTAACAGTTGTTCTTTAATGTCTTCAAAGAGTGCTTGCGGCTGCCCATCATTGATGGCCGTTTGACGCATTTCTTTCATATGGCAAGAGTTTAGGGGACGGATGTCCACATAGCAGGCCATTTGGTTATTTTTGAAGGCAGATAATGAGTGATTACAGGGTGCAAATTTACTTTTGTTATTCACCCTGCAAATTTGATGGAAATTCTAGTTTTTGCTAGTACCTGTGCTAGCACTTGTTCTGCTAGTATGGTATCCTCTTACCATAAAATAGCTGCCTCCCGGCGGTTAATGAATATTACGTGGTTATCCCGCTACTTCTGGTGGACTTCAGCCCAAATATTCATACATCAAATTTCCATCTGCAACTTTAGACCCCAGAACATACTAATCTGCTCCAAGTTAGCAGTTAATTGCTGAGGACATTAAGAAGCAAGAGTCTGTGAACAGCAGTAGGTACCAGAAGGCAGGCGAGGAATACTGGGGGACACACCGCTGAGCCGAACCCCTCACAGCTGTGACATGCCGCGGGCGAAAATCAGCGAAGCACGCGTGCCTGGGCTTTTGGCTAGTGCTTGTGCCGCGCTGTGACTGATGGACATCAGTCCAAGTAGTCAAACATCAAACGTTTGGTCTGCGCCTGTAGACATTTGTTTAAACTGACCTACTCGAAGTTAGCAGTTGATTTCTGAGAAAAAAACATCAATTTCTGAGCTGGAGTATCTACCAGAAAGCATATGGGGATGTTGAGGGACCCATTAATGAGTCGAAACCCTCGCGGCTATGTTGTGCAGCGGTAGAATATCGACGAAACTTGTGCGTCTGGGCATTTAGCTAGTACTTATGCTGTCCATTATGGTATCTCCAAACGCCAAAAAACACTTTTTTCACAGTATGATTATCGGCAAAGTACGCTCAATAAGTCTCTTCCTGTGAAAATATCACAGGGTCTTCTGTCTATGCTTTATTCAAAGGATACTTTGATGGCTTTATTTTTTCCTTCTTGAGACTTCTGTGAATTCGTCCTCTTTTTATGAAATTCAACGCCTTTTCTTTCATTTTTTCATCAGACCTCTTTCCTGATCGCGACTTTATGCACAAGTCTCCAGCCTCTTTAAACTTCTGTTTCCAGTACTGGACTGTTGTCCCAGCTGATGATTCAAGGTTGAAACGCAGTTGAAATTTTTGCGGGCCTTGGCGCACCTCCGGTGCCTACCGCACGACGAACTATAAACACACTATCGTCAAGCAAAAATTCGCTATCGTCAAAACGTTTTAGTGAAACCGCAGGCAACGATAGGGTGTGGGACCCACAAGTAGATGGCAGCTACAAAGTATTCACCGTTCCCATACCTTGAAATTTCGTTCCCTTCCCGACTTAAAGTAAACTTATCAGCGGCGTTTTATCCAAGGTTTGTTATTTTTCGAAAATTGCTTTTTGGTTATTTTCGAATTATCGCGCTCACTTTCTTTGCCAAATGACTGCGTACGATAAGACTTTCAAGCAGAAGTTTATCTATTTTCAGCATCTTCTTGTTCTCCGTCCTGTGTGTTGTCACACCCGTAAAACTCTCTATAACCCCGTGCGACGTACGACGCAGTACACAGGCTAGCTCAAGGTAGTTGTGGGTTCTACAACCTGTCACCGCCAAACCTTATTTATCTGCAAATACAGGGCGTGACCGACCTGATGAAATGTTGGCCGAAATACTGGAATGCGTTTTCGATTAGGAAGGACTACTTAAGTGGGGTTGTAAGGTTGCTTATCAAACGATATAATCCCATTACATTTCGAGCTCGCCAGGATGTCGGCTTTTGAACGCATCTTTATTTAACCGCCTATTGAAGCCACACTCAGCAAAAAATGGCTGCTTAAGTAGCATGTGTTTCTCACATTGACTTTCGATGAGCTTATAAATGCAAATATTTTTATGGAAAACATGCATAAAAATATGTTTTCTTTTACCTTTTTGGTAAAAAATGACAATGTCTTTACATTTTATATCAGAAGAAAGCGTATACTTAGGTTCTGAAAAAGTTTCCCGATTCTGCAATAATTTTGAGCCAGATCGGTCGTTGCATTACCTTTTAGCGACTCCAGTGTACAAGGTGCACGATTTCCGCATAAGAAAAATCATATATTCCTGCATGCCTTTAAGAAGATACCATGTTAAGTTCGTAAAATTCTGCAATGGATATGGATTATGCTGTATGTTTCACGAGAAGGATGGATAAATGGAGGTGTGCGACGCTGTTTATATGAACATCGCACGGTCTTAAAAATCAACGATTAAAAACTTTCTAACAACCTAAATGGGCGCTTTCTTCAGGTATAAAATGTGAAGACAATGTCAATTTCTACCAAACAGGTAAAATGAAGCATATTTTACGTATGTTTTCCATAAAAAATATTTGCATTTATAAGACTATCGAAAATCAATGTGAAAAACGCATGCTAATTAAGTAATCATTTTTTACTGAGTGTGGCTTCAAAAGGAGGTTGAAAAAATGTGCCTTCAAAAGCCGACATTCTGGCGAGTCCGAAATGCTATGGGATTATGTCGTTTGATAAGCAACCTTACAACCCCACCTAAGTAATCCCGCCTAATCGCAAACGCATTTCAGTATTTCGGCCAACATTTCATCAGATCGGTCACGCACTGTAAGAAATATAATAAACAACATCTATAGGAAATAGAGAACACCTACCAGTGAAACAGCTTCAGTGTAAAAAATGCTCATAAATATAAACAAGTAAAATCTACCTACCCAGTAGATAGAGATGAAGCTTTATGAGTCCTGTGGTATGTAAGATAATTAGCGGCTCTGCGGCTTATTTGGATAAAATATCATCTGTGAAAGCAATGCTTTTAATGGCTGTGTTCAGAGCCTGAAACTATTGGTTACGGCAGCACACGACTGATGGATGCTTGACACAGCTACTAAATATGGCAACAGTTTAACAGACCATTTGGCAGGTGACTCGTGTCGGTTATTAGAAATCAGGGCACTGCACTTACAGGGATGTCCGACTTGTCTGACTACATGATTAATTCATGGGAGCCAACTGTTCGCGCGTGGGAAATAGCTTTCCGGGCGCAGCTCTTGCGTGGTAGTTCGTGCCGTTTTCGGTTCGCAAGTCAAATTCTTGAGGGAAAAACGCTTGCCTACTGACCCGCTGTAATTGCCAACCCGTGAACAGCCAGCAGAGGTTGGCATAACTGGTGATTTTTATGATGCGGGAAAACTTGCTTCCCGCGCAGAGGTGGGTCGCTGCCCCAGGAGTGCCTAACCAGTGGATTGGGCTATGTTTGTGGGGGTGGAAGGAGGGTTACAGCCCACGATCGATAAGTAACGCGAGCTTCGCGCGTTGGCACGGCCTGCTACTTGGTAGACGCACACAGCCTGTACGAGATGCTTGCCCGCGCGTGTAGAGGAGGACAAAGACGCCGACTCATGTGGCCGTCGTTTCGACACCGCTGCGACGGGTTTTGCCCAGTTTTCTCGCGCGACTGCTCCCCCCTATCTCCAACGCCGTGTAACATAAATCGACTTCTATGAATCAGGCCTTTAGTTACTGAACGCTATAAATCATAACGGCTACTACTATAGCGTGATTTCAGCCTTCCTTTTGTAGTTACAATGTCAGAATGCCCCTCAAAAGATTGTTACATGGGTTTTATCCTGAGAACTGGCGTCACGACATCTCCGCCGACATGGTGTCTCAACTGACGAAAGATCTTGCCGCAAGTGCAATGAGCCGGTGATGTTTACGAACAAAAAAGTCCCTGGACAGAATGTGCCGGTCGCCAGTCTGTTTGATCAGTAAGAAAGAGGAACGAATTTTTTCATCACTCTGATTTGAACGGAAGACTCCACTGAAAGTTGAGGCTCGCAACATGTTAGAGCTAATTTATCTCTGGAGTACGGTAAGTGCCTCTGCGACTTATTTGGATACGATATCACCTATGAAACCTAGAATCTGTGCTGTCACTATAGTAAGTAATCACACAACCGAATACTATTGGCTGCTTATTGGCGGTTTATGTATACTAAGCGGTTGTTCCCCAGTGGCTGCTGGATTCCAGTCCAAATATTCATATCTGCTTTCGGACCGTGTCTGAAGAGGTATGTTCCGAAAAAAATTACTTTAAGCTGGCGCATTAACTTTCTTGGAAATTAAGCAAGGCAAAGTCTCTTTTCTTACAGTCGTAGCCTATTTGAGTTGAAGAGGGACCTGCTAAGCAAACCTACTTTTGACCCGAATAACCACCGGTAGAATCACACATCCGCTTGTGCTTTGGCTGGAGCATTGGGAGTAGGCTTGGTGATCGTGGCAACGCTACTGTCTGAACTGAGTACCCTACTACGACGGCAAAATTACGTTGGCTCCACTGCAGCGATAAATTTCGACGAAATTGTGGGACTATCATGGCGGAGTGATCACCAGGTGCTTGGTTGGCCTGCCTCACCACCACCCGCTATCGCAGCTCTCTTTCTCTCCAGCGTGTAGTTTTAAGGGCAGTGCCATCGCCGACTGTACTTAACTCCCTCATGGCGGACGTGTGACGCAGCCCAAGAGACCCACGCCCTTTGCATCAGCATCCAACGCGGCAGCAAGCGTTAGGGAGGGGGAGATGGGGGCGACAGTTGGCCTAGCCTCTGCTTCCTCTACTTCAGCGGAGGTCGGTTTTGTCACTGAGGTTGTGCGATGGCGTACGCCTGGGCCGATGCCCCGTAGTGTTGCCAGCAAAATTACACCGCACCGCTAGTCATGGTTCGTGTTGACGTGTCCACTAGGCGAGCAATAGGCAGTAACTGGCATAGTGAAATTCGACGTGCAGCTACGAGAGAAAACGACGTCGCCACGTCTAATGGATGGTTCCTGGTTCTGGAACTACTCATCAGGTCAAGTACAAACTCTGAGTACTGGTCGGCTGAAGTTCTACCTGTGCCCAATAGAGGGATCAGAACAGGGACAGTGGCATGCATGTGAGTTACTTCGTAATGAATGCAGACGTTAGAACTGACTTATATGGACCTTTAAACAGAACATACAGGGACAGAACAGGGACCGCCTGTAATACGGGTGGCTTTTATGCAACCTCCAATGAAATTAAGGTTAGGCTTAAGGCTTAGATCAGGATAAGGTTAAGAATAAGGTTTAAGGCTACATTTAAATTCAACGGTAAGGTAAGCTAGGATCGCGTTTAGGGCTCACGTAGAGGTTATTGTCAACTGCAGAGTTAAGGGAAGGGTTAGAGTCAAGACTAGGCCAAACGGTTTAGTTTTATAATGGGGTTATTGTTGGGGTTTGGGCCCAAGAATATCTTGCTATTCCCGA
>CACRXP010000141.1:364332-386085 GCA_902702965.1 Spirometra erinaceieuropaei
GGGAGTTGAAGCAGTTGCAGCAGTGTTAGTGCCCCAAGCACTGGTTAGTGCTGGGCTGCGTGTCACCTTTCTGCACCCTAAAGGATAACATACGTCTGTTATTCCCTGTTTCAGCAAATCATAACCCTCGCAGCCTGGTGGGCACCGGAAGTTCTCTGACACTTGGTTCCCTGTCGGTAGATGCACTTGCGCTCCCCCTGGGCATATAGGTCGTGTGTATGGTTGCCCAGTCATGTCCTACTTACTGACCCATCATATTGTTGCTGCTTGCTGAAATCGTAGTTAAGTGTTTTTTGTGGACCAGGGGATGTGTGATACGGGTCCGGATGTGTCAGCCACCGGTCTTCTTGACTATGTCTTGACACCGGGCCCAGGTGAAGGAGGAGGAGGAGGAGGAAGAGGGGAGAGTACGATAGATGTTGTGCAAGTCTACTCTTACTACAAACCAAACCACGCTCAAGCCACCGTGCCTGCTTCCTCTTCGCTATGGAGCACACCATAGACATTGTCGGGTGCGACGGTCGAACTGTCAGTTCACAACTGACCCACCAATTCGATGGCAATGTGGCAGAACAGGTTGTGAAGTGCTGAGTCGGTTGGGGTTAATGCGTTATCAGACGATTACAAGTTCACTGTTTTGCGAAAAGATGCTGGTTTTTTGAACGGTCTTCCCTTTTTAACGACATGAATTACCGTCCGTTTTCGACTATACTTTGTCGCCAACATGCACGATAAGCTGCCTTAGGACACGACGCCTTTATATTCTGAATTTTAATCATGTGAGTGGTTGTATTTGCAAAAGCTCGTAGATGTAAAAATTATTAGTGTCCATGCATAATAACCTATGTGGCCGCTTGTCCCCCATCTTAGAAAGGATTTTATCAAAATATATACTTCCAAAAACTATCTGTTCCGTGCTTCGTCGTGAGTGTATTTGCATTACTCTCTTTGCCTCGCCAAACAGACTTTCCGTGGTAACGAACCGGGTAAAAATAAACACTTACTCTTCTTTATATAAAGATTCGGATTTGACGCAGATATTGTGACATTAGGAAAGATACGTACTTATTATGGGTCCTTTTAATCATCCACGTTTAGCGGAAATATACTAACTTAATAAGCGTGGTTTAGCTCTATGTCATGTTTTTACAAGTGGGTGGATATATGCTCAATAGAAAAATATGATGTCGGATTATAGGAGCTTTGGACGGATGGGTATTATCTACCCGCTTTTAACCTGGAATTTTGTTGCGCGTTACTCTGTTTCTTTTAAAAAAAATATCTCGCATATGCTGCATTTTTCTTTTTGAAAGGACATCGGAAACGCAAGTCAGTGTTTTGCAATATTTGACACCGTATAATATGCGCAAACAATAACACAGAATAAAGCGTTTTTAATCTTTCGCAGCTCCCAATAAGTTCGTAAGTAAATACGTAGCTATTTGTTTCCTAATCAGTCAAGGAGAGCGTAGTAGTGGTCTTCAGTAAATTCTAATTACGGTTTGACAGTCAGTCAAAAATTGTCTTGCATTGGTATGGGAACGGGTATAAAAGCACTTTCCCTAGTAATCCGTTTCCCTGCTCCACTTAAGGATTTTTTGCTGTGTAGAAGGAAATTTGCTCAAGTTCAATATACACGGTTATAACCTGCGTCTGGTAAATTAGTTCCTGCGAAACTGACCGAATACTGAATCTGCAAACATCCTGCGAATTAATACTTATCCTCTAAATCTTGAAATTAAGCATATGCTTAATTTCTTTCCTGTTTGAATAGGCAGGCATAGAGTGTCTTTTTGTCTTAGCAACACAAAGAAAATGACCGTTATAGCTTCAGAGTATACTTGTGATCTACAAGTAATGCAACATGCACGAGCTAGTATTGCTGACTCAACATAGCTTTACAAGTGAGATATACACACATAAGTACCGGTATAGCTAAAAACTAGGGAATCACAAATGCTCATGATCTTAAGGAAACTAAATTTTATTGTTTAAAATTATGCCTTAAACAATGAATTACATGTAAACGAGTGTTATCAATAAGGAGCGCAGGATGTCACAACAACAAGAATTTTCATCAGGCGCGCAAAAATATACGCTAAGAGGACCGATATTGTGGTATACTTTTTAATGTTAAGCCAAAAAAAACGTTATCGATGTATACGCTTCGTGACGGGCGTTTTTGTCATGTGTAACACACCATAATCAACACAGTGTCTTTTTCGATACTGAACTGCAGCAAGACAAGTAGACAACTACAATAAAACGTGGTTTTGCATGAGGGTAAAAATTCTTGATGATCAGAATCTGTGCGACATGCCTACCTGCTATTTCTACCACAAATGCGCAAACATTAGAAAGAATCAGATCAAAGATCCCGGGATACTTTTCTTAGGCGCAAGCTATGATTTCAGACTTCGACGTAGAATGCGAGTCTATGCTATCTTGCGCTTTTTCATGAAGATTCTCCTGCCACTGATATTTTGTATCATGCAAGTTAAACGACTGGATTTTGTTTTTGCAAAAATAAGGGACGTTTTTTGTATGACGGCATCGGAAAGTGGAACTGTATGAGGACAGAAATTCCTTATGCATATAAGGAAGGTGGGTTAACTCATGAAATGTCAACCAAAATTCCCAAATTCGTTTCCGTTTCGAAAAAATTAATTAAGCAGGCTTGCAAAAATAACCATTGCGCAGCATAATTATATCATAATTCAGTTACCTCAGAGTGCCGGCATTCAAATGAACTTATTCCCGACTGCATGCAAGAACTAAACTCTGCAAAAAATGAGTACTTAAATAGCATGCATTTTTTAATTGACTTTCGATGCCCATAAGCGTCCAATTATATTTTGTGGAAAACATGAACGAAAATACTAGCTCT
The DNA here is from genome assembly GCA_902702965.1 of Spirometra erinaceieuropaei. Lineage (NCBI taxonomy): Eukaryota > Metazoa > Platyhelminthes > Cestoda > Diphyllobothriidea > Diphyllobothriidae > Spirometra > Spirometra erinaceieuropaei. The sequence goes on from CACRXP010000141.1 coordinate 367,220, forward strand.
TCCACTCATTCGGTAGAAATCGACGTCTTCTTTCAATGTTATACTCGACTGAAGGGTATTATTCAGTTTTAAAAAACCTTTCCAATTTCCGAATTATTTTGAACCCGTTCTGACGTTACACGTGCATTCAGAGTTTCAAAACTACAAGTCATGAATTTTCCGCGTACGGAAATCCATACTTTTCTCTACGGTATTCAGAGGACACCATATGGGGTTCATAAAATTTAGCATTTGATTAGATCCATATTGTTAACTTTACAACCCACACTGGTAAATGCAGAGACATGACGTTTTATGAACGGCCATTTCACGGTATTAAAAAGTCTCACAATTAGAAACTTTTTTAAAGCCGAATTATGTCCATCCTTCGAGTACAAAATTGAAAGAAAACGTAATGTTCTACCGAATAAGCGGAAGTATGAATATCGTTATTCATGTTTTCCATGAAATAAGATTGGACTTTTAGGGGCATCGAAACTCAAAGTCAAAAGTGCATGCCAATTAAGTTGTCAGCCCTTACAGTGTATAATTTTTGAATGCAGTCAGGAGGAAGTTCGTTCGAAGGGTTGCGTCCTGAGGTAACTGAATTATTATAGAATTATACTGCAGGCTGATTAGTTTTATAACCCTACTTAGTTAATCTTTTCGAAACGAAAACGCATTTCGGAATTTCAGCTGACGTTTTAGGAGTTAGCCCACCTACTGTATGCCTTGCTATTTCGTTTGATATTTGAAGCCCAATGAAGTTCTCATTACGATAAACAATTCGGTTGGTTTTGCTATGAATTACTTAACTTTTGCCCACATATTTTAGGGACTCAACACACAACACGGCCCTTCAGACCGATCCACTCGTACAAGTGCATAATATTGTACATGGTGCATTTTGAAAATATGCTACTACGAAATAATGCAGAGATTTCAGACTTATAAAATAAAAGGCGCATTAGACCTCGTTATTAAAATTAGGCTTTCGAATTTCTGTAGTTTCATACTGGCAATAATCATATACCGGTGGTAGTTTGGTGATTCAGCTTCGGAGATGAAATCACGAAAAACTTTATTATCTTTCTACTAATTATAATAATTTTCCATGGAACAAATGAATTGTCTATAGTTTTATAACAGCCGGTGTATCATACTCTCCAGTTATGCGTGGCCAACTCTAACGAATACAGTATAAAGTTCATTGCAGTTACTTAGAAACTTAAACAAAATTAGTGTCGCCACTCAGATCGCAATATGTCCAGATGATTGATATGTACAAATTGGTTGCCTGAATGTATTGCTTTTAGAAAGTTGGGTGGGTGTTTGCTTGCGCAATGTAACTATACATACTTCAAATGAAGACTGAACTGCATCTGACAAAAACCTGCCCTCCGCCCAAATAATTAATTATAAAAGGCAGTGGTGGAATAAACGTAAACTGATAATCTGCCTCCCAAAATATTTTGACTTTACAATCATTTCATACCCAATATATCGAACTGCCTATTTGTCTTTGGCTGGTAAATATAGATGTCTTTTGTAAGACTTATAATGATCATTATAAATGCGCAAGGAAATTAGAGAAATAAATTTTCCCAAAAATACGGTGTTTAAAAAGCCTCCCTGCCTCGTTAGGCTTGCAGAACAAAAAGATTTATGATCTAAGAATGTTAAAAAATTCACAAAAAATTGAACAATGTTAAAGGTCTACGAAGGGCACCGAAGTGATTTAACAATACATTATACGGCAAAAGGTCGATAAAAACACTTTGTAAGAGTGCATAAATTAGTTGCATAAGAAGTGTAAATTTGAAAAACTGAGGCGTTTTAAAAAAATAGACAATGATACAGTCTAGGTAATGATTTTTAAGCACCAACTTTTTTAAATTTCGAACCAAGCAGAGACGAATGAGTTTATCGGTAAGCCTCGAAAATCGACAAACTAACAGACAACTGCATGACACAAATTAAAGTCTACTTTTTTATAGAAACAATGATAGATTTACCAGGCAGCGAGCCGTTCCAAAAGTAAATTACGCTGTCAGCAACTATATTTAGGTGAATCCACTGGAAGGCATTGAGCATTGAAACGCTGGCAAATAGCAAGAGCATAAGCCAACGCTTTTTATATAAGACTGGTTCATAAAACTTTGGGTCAATTATTTCATCTCTATCTTCCTTGTCCGTGTTGTCTGCCATGCCGCCGCAGTGAACTCCAGCACTCCACTGATTCCCGCGCAGTGTGTTTTAACCAAGCGCTGGAAAACGTTCATTATAAATGACGCATTTAAAATCCTGCAAGCAATTAATGACCAAAATTTTAATTCTCACCATTTGTTTGATTGCGCGGCTTTTTCGGATAGTTATTCTTTGGCGACATCCAGCGGGCTCCAGTCTGGTGTTTACATGGTACACTACTTTATTTTGGCGCATGATTATATCTACCCCTGACACTTCGTCAAATAGAATCAATTTGTTGCTCCATGCTTCTCCTTTCAGGCTACTGTTTCTTAAAGAAAAGATTCCATTGCAAAACCCTGGGTCGCGCAGACCGATGCAGGCCTCCTTAATCTATCTGATATCTTTGTTGGTTATCATAACTTAAGCACTAACATATGTTGCAGAAGGAATAATCTTTGTTGAGGTACAAAGTCCATTAAAATAAACGAATCCAAATCAATATCAGTAGAAGAGTCAGCAACCGCATACGGATTGATTTTTCAATATCGGTTGCTTGTACGAAATAGACCTGGCATTTTCACTAAATGCGGGTCATCTTATACCGGATGGGATCATAAGCTGTTTGAAAATGGGACCCCTAAGAGACTTGCTTACGATGTACTCAGAGGTCAGCCTCTTTGACGGGGCTGTTATAGAAGGCTTCCTATTCATTATGTTCGATGCTAGTGTGTATTCATGCTAAGAGTTTGATTTAGGTTTTCTTCTGTGTTCAAAGGAGACTGATGTCTCCGAAGTGGTGCTATAATAACCCTAGTCTATATTATTTATGTTTTCTGTGAACTCTTGGACTAGGGGCAGTGGTCCTTATCAATTTTTGATAGCGGTGATCCGCCAAAATAGCCCTGTTAATAAATCCTCTTCGTATTTTAACAGTTTTACTGTGGTCGTCGAGTACACTTGTTCCGATAGTTTGCAAAAATTTAGAAGGTCAGAACAGCGCGATTCATTTAAGCACGGTTCTATACAGTTAAGGTATATTTAGGGAGGACGAGACCTGTCTTCGGAAACCCTATTTACACGTGCACGCAACACTGAAACCAAAATAAAGGCCTTGCTCTTGTATCTTCAGTAACATATGCACTCAGAAAAAATATTGCCTCAAATGTGAAGGCCGAGGCACACGTATCCTTAGGCGTTAAGTGTATTATGAAATAATAGGTATCAGCGCTACTTGTATGTATGGGCAAAGCGTTGGTTTGGTATAGCAAACCCGTCTTATGCGAATGTATGGTATTTTTCAAGCAATAAAGCAGTAAGGAGCTCGTCCGTGAATTTAAAGCAAAATATCGTGATAAGGGAGTGCCCCGGAGTCCACGTTCCAACTTCCGAAGCGACGGGTGACACCTGATCTACACCTGCATGAATAAACCTGCGCCGTTCTAAGCAATGGGAAGATATTTACCGTTAAAAAAAGCCTTTCGACTAGAAAAAGCAGACCAAGGCCGTGACCTGCTAGCATCATCAAGACCCGTAATATTTATTTTCGAAAACGAAGCGCAGACAGCGCTTATGTTAGAAGAAAAAAATGACTTGCAGAGCTCGCATCAGGAAATGTTTTAACAATCGCGATACGAAACGAGGGAAAGACTGAAAATGAGAGAACTGACAGCATAATTGAGGGAGAGAATTAGTAGAGAACGGGCGGATAATCAAAAGTGGCCAAATTATTTAGAACAATGAGTCTTCCATGTGGTCAAAACATATCACGATGAAGGCGCGGTCTCCCCGACGAGCAGGTTATGCTGTATTTTGAGTACTCACCATCTTCCAAACCAACTCTGGCTAATGTGTGAGACCGAGACATTTGGAAAAGATGAGGAGAGAATCAGTGACAGTATCATGGGAGACAGAACTGCATGGTTGAACAAACGTCAATTGGAATATTTTCGATTTCACTCTGTGGGACGTGGCTGTAGCGATTTGGTGTTTTCGTCAATCTCACAGCACTCAACCTGATGGTGTCTCACTTTGCATTTTGAAAGCGGAGGCTTATGTAATTTCCCCGTACCTCCTATGCGAGATATTTAATCTCGATATTGAAAGAGAAACCTATCCTACTTTATGGAAGGAATCACACATTTTGCCTATTTACAAGCATGGCCAATCTACGCTATTCGATGACTTCCTGCTTATAAACACCCTCCCCGCAATTTCGAAAGTCCTAGAAACATTGATCAAAGATAAGCTGATGTGTCACTTAACATAGAATAATTTACTCAGCGCTGCAGAGCATGCATTCCTCTAAGCTCGGTCCAGTGACACCTGTCAGCTGGCTTTCTTTCATCATGTTCTCCAATCTAGGGACAATAGTTCTGCACTTTATGCAGTCTAGTTCGATTTCACTAAGACCTTTGATTGTGCTGACCATGGTCTTTTTCTCTTAAAACTCTCCTCTTTCGGAATAGGTAGTAAAATTCTGAATTTTATATCCTCGTTACTGGGCGCTCGCACACAACGCGTTAAGACTTCCAATGCTACCTCTAACCCCACATTTGCGAGGAGTGGAGTCCTTGAGGGTAGTGTACTCGCCCCGCTATTATTTTGCCCTTTTGTTTACGATGTAACAGATTTATTTCAGAGTAGTAGGCCCTTCATGTATGCCGATGATCTGAGAGTTGTATATAGGTATAGGCCAGCAGATTGTGATATCGTGCTTGAGCTCCAAAGTAGCGACCTACTGGCCTTTGCCTAATGGTGCCGCACATGGCGCCTTTCTTTCTCTTGGCATAAATGCTCAGTCATAGTGGTTGGTGACGACCACCAACCACAACTAAGTATTGACTGTCACAGTATAAATTTGCCTGAAGTTATTGAGGAGCTGGGTGTATCATACTCCAAAAGTCCCAGTCTTTCGGATCACTGCGTACTGGTAGTCTTCAAAACACGCAAAACGATCGGGTTTATTGTCTGAAACTTAGAAACTGGAGATATTAGAATGCGCTTTTATAACATGCACGTTAGACCTGGCCTGGAATACTCCTCGTTTTTATTTATCCTCGTGCATGCTGCTGAGCACGATGACCGGATTTGTGTTAAATCTTTCTCTGACACTGCCTGCAAACTGGCATTAAATACATCCACCATTACTTTTTCTGAAAGCGACTGCTTATCCCAACTGTCTTCTCCTAAGACAGACGGTTGCAAAACGACCAAAGTAGATAAACATGAATTTGCAGGTCTTTTTCGAAAAAGGAAGCACATTTGGCGTCGTTACAGATCGGCTCCGAAGAGCACTTGCCGGAATGTAAGCAGAAACGCAACAATTGTATAAGTGAGGCTTCTAGGCCTCGAAGGAATTTAATAATAATAATTGTATTTAATGCCTGTTAACAGCATTGTCTGGCAATGGTTAAACACAAATCCGGCCAGAAGAGAAAAATACTCCTCACACAAAACATTATGTCGTCAGCGGTTTTTTGTAGTTTGGAAGGTTTAGGAGAAAGAAATCTGCTATCCATGAAATGACGACAGTCAATAAAGGGAGGGGTAGCACTGCATCGGATATTACCAGTCGCCATTTCTTTTCATGAATTTGAGACGGGACCAAGCAGAAACACTGGAGGAGAGCTGTCGCACTTGCTTAAAGAAATTGTCCTTGGTGAGACCGGCCATAGAGATCAGAGCTTACGAATGCCATTGCTACGGTAAATTTAATCGATAAATTCAGCACCCGAAATTTTCGGAAGTTATTCTGAGTGCAAAAAGCGAGTAGTAGTTCTCTTAACCAAAGGATAATTTTGCAGTTTTCACGTTCTTGAGTAATGTTTTCCAAATAGCGAATGTGTTCGCAGAAAATAACCCACAATATTTAACGGTGTTTCGGGGTTAAAATTCTCCTGGTAAAAAATGTTGGACGGATTCTATTTTCTTCCCCTCAACAGCACGCATGAGGCTAAATAAAAACGAACAGTATTCCGGGCCAGGTCTAACGTATATGTTATAAATGCACATTCTGACATCGCTGGTTTTAAAGCCTCGGATGATAAACCCGGTTGTTTTACCAGCTCTAGAGATTATCAGGGCTCAGTGCTACGAAATATTAAGACTCCTTGACTAGGACACACCCAGATCAGTAATGATCACAGGCAAATTTACGTCGTGAGCGTCAAAACTTAGTTGAGGTCAGTGGTCGTTGAACTGAACATGCTGCAAAATTCGTTGTAACAATCGAAGATTTAATTGGGCTATATACGAAGTGCTAAAAGAACTCAGGAACTCATCTTTGACTTCAGGTTTGCAGATAGAAAACTGGGGATCATTCCCAGGTTCAAGCGTCCCTCCTCTTTAATTTTTTTCATATCGTCTTTACCTGAGAACCTAGTTTCATATTTCCCCCTCCGTCCGTTCGCCAACCAATGTCTCCTTCTAGTTGCCTCTCCCTTATCACCCCCCTTCTTGCTCTCCTTAATCGAGGAAACACACTTTCCCCAACTACAGTTAGGATCGAACAACTCCCGCTGATGGCTGCCAAATCGCCTGGCCGTGAAAGCTCTATGGTAAGTGGTGTTGTACAAGGTATGGTTTTAGATTCTCTTTTATTCCTGCTTTACATAAATGATGTCCTGTCGACAGTTAAACATTCTCAATCATGCAGATGGTCTCAAATGTTTATATTCATTCAATAAATCTACGACCCTTCATTGCCTGGAGCAAATTCTTGCTGACTTGCTTGCTCTGTCAACGAGGAGCTTAAAATGGTTTATGAAATTCTCTCCGTCTAAATGTCACTATGTGTGTTTCGGAGCTAGGAGGGACTGGATACCAGTGTCGCAAAACTCCAATTCGCGGCGAAACGGAGTGTTGCGACGCTGGTATTCAGTCCGAAAGCCCATTCCGAAATATCTGTAAACATTCAATGTGCTAACACATTTACTGTACACTGTAGCTAATACGATTACAGGAAGACACAGTCTGTCCGCTTGAGGTCTCGCATTCGCCCTCGAACCCATTATCAGAGACGATCGCAGTCGGGTTAGAGTGAGAATCCGTGACGTCAAGTTGATAAAGCTTCCGGTTCCCCTGACTGTTGCTAATGCATTCCACATACTAATAGTTGGCACGCACACCTTTATACATGCAAGACGAATTTCCTCAAGATAACTAAACCAGATGTATGATAATGGAACGGTTAATCATGTAGGCAGAGGGCGGCACGCGACATGCTAGTAAGAAATGTTCACAATTTGTCAACTTAAACCTATCCTTATGATTTGTTGTAGTGTAGGATTTATTTTAAGAACTTACGCACATCAGGTTTGGAGAGATCAAATCGTAAAACTTTAGGAAAGTAGTTTGCCACGTCCGTCAGCTACATGGGTAACTTCATTGGTATGTCATAACGGCCTCGAGTATTCGTAAATGCCTGGTAGTGTTATTCATTTAAATCGTATAGCCGTCATGTCGTCTGCAAGTTTTTTTTCGATCGACCTACCTTACGTTGTTACTTGTGTCCCATCAAATACTTCCCTAATCATTTTCCTACTACAGCAGTTGTTTACTTCATTAACCAGTGTGTAGGCAGGTTAGGAGTGAGCGTGATCATCTTCTTAAAATGCCCACATTGTACAGTCTCTACTAACCCTTACCTAGGGTTCGATATGCCTTCCAATACAGCATAATACATACTACATTCCCGTCCTACCTGTTCATACACACCAAAGTTAGCGAACTGGCTTTAGCTAATCTACCGCTTTCCACCCTTGCTCGGCTTTCTGCCATGAAAATCGTATGCGTACGGTGGACGGCCCTATGGCGTCCTTTGACCATAACCATCACCTCGCACCCGATGCCTCCCGGCTGCTGCCATTTTCAGAGAAAACGGCAAAACCTCAGCCATGAATTTCCTCCCGCACAGCGAGCACAAGAAACGCACTTACGCCAAACCGTTTGTCAACCCGCTGGCCAATGCGGCTTCCGTTCTAACACGGCCAATGCCGTTAACCCATGATGTGCAGAATGGTACTACCGACAAAGACAAGGGAGACTGGAATGGCCATTTCTGGCTTATTAGCCGTCGTCAGCCATTCATAACCGATCCCAAAGTGTGGAACACCCGAGCCTCGAACTCGCGACCTGTTGGTTTAGAAGTCAACGCCTCTACTCACCGGGCCACGAGCCCGTTGCCCTGTCGGTTTTCGACAGGAAATATACAATGTTAGGGGGCGCTCACCGATCGTTCATACGGAACTCACTCGTTCCGTTGTGCCTTAAGGGCTCTCTCTCGAGCCCAACCAGAAGCCGCACAGCGGCGCATGATATATAGGCAGAATGGTATTACCGACAAAGACAAGGGAGACTGGAATGGCCCGGTGAGTAGAGGCGTTGGCTTCTAAACCAACAGGTCGCGAGTTCGAGGCTCGGGTGTTCCACACTTCGGGCTTTAGGCCATTCCAGTCTCCCTTGTCTTTGTCGGTAATACCATTCTGCCTATATATCATACGCCGCTGTGCGGCTGCTGGTTGGGCTCGAGAGAGAGCCCTTAATGCACAACGGAACGAGTGAGTTCCGTATGAACGATCGGTGAGCGTCCCCTAAAAACCCATGATGTGTTAGGCCTCTTCCTGCCTTCTCATAGGCTGCGTCCTCAGCCTGAATGTCATTGATGAGGTTCTTCTGATGCATTCAAACAAATTTTGGCGTAAAAGCAATTTTCTAATTATCCCGTACGTTTTAGAGGACCCACCCCTACAACCCCTCCTACCACCATTCCCGTTAGACAGGTAGACGGGGGAAAAGTTTTCTTAAGTGTTGCGACACTGTATTCACGCCCTAGCAGTTTACCCCATCCAGTGATCTTTCAATGCACACCTATGACCGAGTGTGCTATTACCAACGGCTTAGAGTTAGTCCTCGTCAATAACCTAGATCTCTCGCCACAAGCTGACAAATCTGCCTAGATTTGTGGCTTTACTTCCTACAATTCCTATTTTCCCGAAATTAGGTAACGACTCTGTCGAATGTTTTTTAAATCCCATGCTCGAGAATTTTCGCACATTCTTTGGTTTGATGAACAAGGCTAGTAGTTAAAAGATTGAAACTTTTCAAATAAATTTTTCTACAAGGCTCTTAGCTTCGGGGCATCCAAGTATTTTTTTATACAAATAGATGCTATATAACTTACCTAAACCTTTTAATGTATATGGAGACTAGGAGCAGGGTTCTGTCTCCTCTTTCGCACTAATAATAATTCAGATTTCGTAGGATTTCAGCAGGTACCCCTGGTAATCGTCCATATAATCTTCGCAATTCTTCCATGCTCATACCTCCCCCTGCTTCCTTCATCCCTAAGCGCTCTGTTTTATTTCTTTCCAGGTATACATTCCTCTGAAATAATTTTCCAGGAAATAAAAGACCTACAAATAATCTTCACACGTTTAAGAGAAGGCTGTGTCTTTATCTGGATACTGACTCAATCAAACTTTTATTTTCCTCATTTCGCCCAATTTTCTCTGTGGCACTGAGAAAGGACCATCGGGAATTTAGGACGCCGCCATTAAATTACTGCATCCGCGCACATTTCCTTTCTTTGTGTGTAGCTTCGCTTCCTAGAATCCTGCCTCAGAAATTTTGATTTTTTCGATTTTTCAGTTCATGCATCGTGCAACACACAGAAAGTGGTATTCTTCCTGACAAATTCTCTCAGAGAAGTAGCGCGTCTAGTATGGCGCGCACGCTCTAAGCTGCCTCAGTTTCGCTGACTGCCACCCCTCATCAGAATTCCACTCTGCCTCCCGAAATTTCGAACCCTCACCCCGCAGGTCTTGATGTCAACTCCTCATTTCGACCGCAAATGGCCTATTGGCGATCACTGTGTTAATTCGCTGCTGTTGCCAATTTCTAGTAGTTTGGTCGTTCAGCGAAGAGTTCTCAGGTTCGCATCCTTTCCTCTACGTCTTCATGACCGCCCTAGCGATTTTCTAGAATTAAGAAATCACATTTACTTTGTGTGTTCTTTAGACAATTTCAAAGGGATTTTTTACCTGTTTATTATTTTTTTTACCTTAAAAACAAATCGCGAACTATGCAGGTTTGCTTATTCGATCCGACATTCACTCCGTGTCTTTTTAGTTGTTTTAGTTTTGAATTTTAACAGACAGTTCACTCACGGGCGCCGAAAAATTCAACTTATTTGTTAATTGATATACAGCCCCAAGTATTCGTTTTGTCGTCCGCAACCAAGGTATATCAACGCCCTTATCCAAACATTTATGGACTGGGTATTTTTACAATAACATCACGACCGGCACCGGCATTTTGCTCAGTGGAAAGCCTGGAGAGATGACATTTGTAGTTAGGATCCGCGCTTACTCCCATTATGCCTGTAGTCAAGGCGGACAACGCGGACCAAAAGCACGAGTTCCGAAAATATGTGGGGTACGCTGATGAATTTTGCTATGGATGAGTGAATATCATTATTACAATCATAAAACGCAGACGCGAGCTTGCGGATTTTAGGATGCTCATGCAATGGAACATTGGTAAATCAAAGGAGCTTGCCAATACTAGAGTCGAGAAAGCGATGCGTAGAATAATAATATTGTCTCAATAAGATGTAAAAAACGGCTAGCGAGGATCAATTACAGGCTCGGATGCTTGAAACTGCATGATGACGGTAAAAAAGCATTTGGTAGAAGACAGACCCAATTTCTATGCAAGACCACCTAAGTGGTGATACAAAAATAGCGCCACAGGAGCTACCCGCCCGCACATCTTAGTGGAAATGACGAGAGTTCTTCTGTGGCAAGGGGTGACAAAAATAGATCGCCCGACCTGTTCATTGGAAACGGAGGCAGATAACTTCTTTATGCGAGGGCGGTAGCCGGGCGTAGACGACAAATCACCCGCCCAGGATCTGGACACGCACTCTCGGCAAAGTTATGGAGAGGGTCATGAAGAGCGAGTTAGTGCAGCTCCTAAAACCAACAAAATTCGCTGTTGGACTGCCAACGCAGGTCACGAGATGCAAGATCCTACACACCAAACTGCTGCAATCTCTTTCAGGCTAGATCCGCCGTCTTAAGAATAGGCAAGCGATTCAGGCTGTTTTTATCGACTTTCAAAATTTCTTCAACGCTGTGCCAAACAATAGACCGTTATACAAACCGCAAAGGTTAGGACCAGACTAACATTCGCGACTCGATCGGGAAATTCCTGTGAGTTGGAATTAGGTTGTTTGCATCGACCAAGAAAAACCAGATCCTACTGAACTCGTCAGTGGGATTCCCCAGAGTTCAAGGGTGTTCTGAATAGACATGAACGATTGCGCAAGCGATGTGCACTGCAAAGCGGCAATTTTTTGCGATTTGAGGATTTTTTACTGTAATCTGGGAACTTTCCAGCGAAGACAGATTGCAGATCAACCAGAATCTACTAGGGTGATCGCCAAATCGTCGTTTGATGAAGTTCGGCCTCTGTAAGTGTAACACGTGCCGTCTAGGCAATCCAACCAGGTACATCGGCATAAAAGAATATTTTCTTCATGTTGCAGCTTTACAAGACGCGGAATCTCAAATCGACGTCGGTGTGCCGACGGCGAAAGATTGGCAAAAGACCAAATGTCAGTTTTAAACACCATGAAGAAAGTGTGTGTGAACTGCGGTAAAGATCTATTCTCTAGAATAGTTGACACATTTTTAAGGGCAACACTTGGAGTACGGCACGCAGTCCTGGAGACTGGTATTGCTCGAAGATCACAACAATTTTGTAAAGCGCAAACGAAAGCCACCAAAATTTTTCAGGAAAATAGCTGCTACCTTTATGCAAATCACCCAACAATTTGAACATCTTACCTTTGAGCAATGGGCAATTGCAAATAGATGTCAAAGAGGTATTCTGTTTTGTGGGGCAACTAGATTGCAGCTCGATCTTTGTAGAATTCTTCGGATTTGCTCCCACAAGCAAGCTTCAATGTCACCCATTAAAGTTTCGCGTTCAGCCGACAAGGCATGTGGTGCCCCTTCTGCAGATGATGTACTGTCACCATCGTTTGGAATCTTTGAAAGGATCCTGGCTAGACCTATTTATCAGGATGAGATGGGACGATGAGTGACTGAGTTCTAGTCTTGAAACTCGCGCTCAAATTGTTATACATTTGTGACCCCATTTAAACTATCCCATCCGGATTATTGCCTTATACACTTCACTGCATTTTGCTCACGCCTATTCCCCCAAATAAACATAACTGAACTGACTATCACCGTATCTGCAATGAAGCTATGCAAGCTTACTATCTAGCTTCAGTTTCCTTCCTCGTGCCTGTCCCTTATCGGTCCATATCTTCTAAGTGCCACTGGGCCGTGCTCGATTGAATTATAAAAGTTTAAGTTAGGGTGCGAAACAGCTACTGCGGGTCGATTTTGCCTGATCTATATTCTTACAAGTACACAAAAGCTACCAGGGTGCAGTGGGCTGAGGTCTGGCACGCTGAAAGCCTTATAACAAGCAGCAAAACCCAATGACGGCATTGGGACATGGCGACGGTAAACCGCCATTACATAAGTTTACTTGCCACTGTTGCCATGTGATTAGGCTTTTAAGCCAAAGCGCTAGATGAGACAACCTCGAACAAACAATCCGAGCAGCGTATTCGAAATTCTCAAGTACCCTCATGAATTACGACCCATGCTACGGCGTCCAGGGAACCGACACGCTCCGGAACCCTGGTCCAGGTGTGCAGGTGAATAGTATGCGAGCTGGACTACTAAATCAGGGACGGACACCCGGTATAGAAAGCTGGAATGTGCAAACGTTTCTGGGTCCCGGTACCCGAAGTCTGACCGCACGCAGCCTTGATCAGTACAACGTGGATATCCGCTGACATTCCGAAGTTCGACTCCCTGACTCAGGCTCCCGCAAAATAAAAATCACTGGAGTCGAATCACACATTACCCTGTACCACAGCGGCCCGCGTGACTCTTCTGGTCGACACGGTGTGGCGATCGCCCTATCGCAACAAGCGGACCTCGAGCTACCTGCTTGGGAACCAATCAATGGCCATTTCACGAACATCTCAATCGTCTCTGTGTACAAACCAACTGCGGCTGCCGAACAGGGCGATAAAGAAGTGTTTTACTCTCAGTTGCAAGCGTTAGTTGAAAGACTGCCTCGCCGCAATCTGCTGATTGTTGCTGGCGATTGCAATGGTCGAACTAGACCTGACGACCCCATAACCAGTCATCTTCTTAGCCGTTTTGGGCTTGGTTCCCTATGAGAAAATGGTGAGTGATTTCTGAAGTTCGCTGATCGAAACCGACTGCTTGTCATCAGCATATGTTTCCAGCATCGCAAAAAACGGCTGCTGACCTGGTATTCAAACGACGGTCATACGGTCAGTCAGGTTGACTACATACTAGACAGCTCAATGTTCCGCAACTGAGTTCACCATAGGAGACCGGTGCGTGGTGCCGAGAAAGGAAACGCACATGGGTCGCACCATGTCATCGTCCGTACACGCTTGAAAGTTCATCTCTCATTCGCACCAAAAATGCCACGTCTAAGACGCCTCAATATCGAAAAATCCGGTAAACCAGTACTGACAACTCTGTCAAAGTCAAGCGCTGACGCGAGCTTTTCAAGCACCATCTCATTTTGGATACCCAACACACCTCGCCCTTGCTCTCCTCTTCAGCGGAGTTTTTTCTCTTTCCTACCATGCCAACCCCCTCTGAAGGAGAAGTCGTCGATGCCGTACGAAAGTTGCGCACCAATAAGGCAAACGGAGGAGACGGTGTATACACTAAAATATTGAAGTCTTGTGTCGACACTCTGGCGCCCTGGCTCCATTGGGTGATTGAACGAGCGTGGAAAGATGAGGTTGATCCTGATAACTGAGGCTTCTGCTACCGTGTACCTATCCTCAAGAAGGGAGATAAGAAAAGGTGCGAGAACTACCGCTCATCGACGTTGCTGTGAAGATCATCGCTATTGTCCTAATTAGGCGATTCCAGGCTGTGCGTCACTTTAGTATTAGGCCCAACCACGTCGGATTTCGTGCTGTACGGGGATGCGCAGACCAGATATTCATACTACGGTGCATTCTCGAATTTCGCCATAGTTACCAGCAACCGACGGTTGTCTGCTTCATTGACTTCTTCTGCCGCGTTAGATTTCGTTCATCGTGCGTCCCTGTGTCGGAGAATGGCGCTAGATGGCGTACTGAAAAAAAATCATCGTCATGATCAAGACTTATTGACGTTCCACTGTTGCGAGAGGCCTGGTCCGCAACAATCTTTCCCAGCCATTTCGTATTAAGCCTGGCGTTCGACAGCGTTGTATACTTTTATCCGTTCTGTTCAACTATGCTATAGACTGGATCCTCGGGAGGGCCTTACGCGAGAGTGACTGTGTTGAGTTTGCACCCGGACATCGACTATGCCGATAATGTCGTCATACTTGCTTCAAGTTTTGGTGATCTGCATTCTATGGCCTCACGGGTGAACGAGATCGCTAAATCGATCGGATTATCCATAAATGCTGAGAAAACTAAAACATTTTATGCTGTTTCCCTGACCAGGAGAAGGCACACCTCGGAGATGATGACCGTAATGTTGAAGAAGTAGTCAGTTTTAAATACCTCGGGGAGAGGCTGCTGTCTAATGGACAGACTAAGGACGATATCGTCTCCCGAATCGATGCTGCCTCATGGGTTTTCTCAAGCCTTCGGAAATGCCTATGCATCTGACGTGGCCTCTACATCGCCACTAAGATTCGCGGGTACTGTGCATCTGTCCGGTCTGTCCTTCTCTACGGTTGTGAATGCTGGGCTTTGCGCGTGGAAAACGAGCGAAAACTGGAGATATTTGACCACCACTGCATGAGAACCATCCTTCGAATGATGTTCACCGACTTCGTCTCGAATGAGGCAGTCCGCGCTCGCTGCGGCAACGTCGCAAGGATAACTCTGGCCATCTAAGAAAGATGACTGAGGTGGTTCGGGCATGTTCTTCGTTGTCCACCTCAGGAGCTCAGTGTTACTGCCCTCGATCCGGCACCGTTGCCCGATTAGAAGCGTCGAAGAGGGGGTCAGTTCAAAACCTGGCTCGACACAATTCGTCAAGGCATGGGGGTGAATCTTTGACCTTCGGTATTTGGTCTACGTTGTTGGCGAAGAGAATGGGTTCAGGTGTGCAGCTCTGCTGCCGCGGATCGATACGCGTGGAGAGGTGCAGTTCGTAACATCATTGAGGCGGCTAGATCAGGGATGATTGCAGCCGTATCAAGTACAAGTAAGTACACTACGGCCCCGATTTCTGGTGAGCAGGGTCTGCAAATTGCATGAAATAATTTTATGTGTCTACTTTGTTTGACTTAATAAATTGTAAGGATTTATGTACTTGTAAAACCAGAGCAGTGCTTATTGTCTCCTGCAATGACAAGTTGGCAAATCATTGTTGTTAGGAGAGTTTTCCAAAATTTCACTTAATTAGGCCTTCGTTCGACGATAGCTTGCGTTCTATCCCGCAAGATTGGTTGGTGAAATTCAAAAGTCCTAGACTTATTTTGTAACTCGTTTCATAAGCTTTCTCGCAACCTGTAGATCCCCTCTATAACAAGAAGAAGATAAAAACCATTCGGAATATAGAGGTGAAGTATAAATATAGGCCAACATCATTCCTGCATTACAAGTTAGGTAGCCATGAAGAAACTTATCAGTAAGGCAAGTGACATGCATATAACGCAACGTCGAAATCTCTAATAAATCAAACAATGGGAATGTCGTTGGTCGTACGTGAATATTAGGCAAGAAGTTATTTGTCGCCTACCTGAGGTAGGTCGCGGCAAAACAACAGGCGTGGGATCAATTGCATTAAATCAGCAACTGTTTTCAACTGTGTAGGCTACCACAAAACCCTCTATTACTACGCTTAAACAGTACGTTTGCATAATCAATATTTCTAAGGTTTTTATGAATAAAGAAATAACGTTCGTATTCTTTAAGAATGTCCTCAAGAAAGTGCGATGCTAGTTAGTTTGGACTGTTTTATCACATACTGCATGCTGTATCCATTCCATGCGCCGCAGTTCTCCTCGTGCCGGAATATCGCCCTTCAATTTTGTGTCACGTGACATTCATGCAACCAAATGTTCTTGTTACTAGCAGTTCAACGAAATGTTAGCGATCATAACTTGATGCGCTTGATTGCTATCGCTGACTCTTTGAAATCAATGTTGCGGCCGCAAACTAATCGATTGGACGAGGTATCTAATATCAGAACTTTGGAGTCTTGAATTTGAACCCTGGACAATTGCCGCGTATTCTGGCTTCGTTGCTGGCGCAACGCGTTGTCGTCGGTCTAATTTTTGAAATCGGGATGGATGCCACTGGTATGCTTTTCTTGACTTTTATATTTTCAGAATCCCCTATTAAATATAGTAAGCAGTTAGAATGCATCCGGCATGAACGTGAGGAAACCGTAAAACGGATAAACGTAGGCAAATCTTCATTTTTATGCTGCAATTTTAGCTTCTAAAAGCCGAGTTGTGGGATGTAACAAAACAGCTGGAAGATGCTGGAGTCTGTCCCGACAGGTAATACAGTTGGTTGACACTCATTTGCAGTGAAATATTGGACATGAGACTTAGTTTAGGTCGCAAGAAATTTAACAACAACCCTAAGACGGTACGTATAGCGGCGCTTTGCTCCTTTACTTATTCTTCTTAGGGCTTAGAATTCATGTTCGAAAATGAGATATTGGAACGCTCGCCTTTTGCCGTTGCGCAATTTTTTCATAATGAAAAACTGGGGCTCTCGAAGGCTGCGATTGGCGCCTACCTAGGCGAAATGTAAGCTTTTGCCCAATTACGATGACACTGTATACATTATCAGTCAGATTACTGTATCTTGTGAATTCTGTAGTTTTTTGTGTTTGACGCTATTATGACGTAGAGTATCTACTCTTATTTATCGACTAGAGGCTAGCGGCTCTCTTGTTCTCCTGGTAGTTACCCGCACGATTGCCTATCCTTCAGCCACACAGTGCAGCACTGCTCCCAATTCAGAGCGTCCCTTATTTTGTTCCCCACGCTTGACCAGTCTTATGATTTTTAAATTTTACAGCTCCAAAGAATTCAATATGCAAGTCCTCGACGAGTTCCTCAAACTGCATGATTTCGAGGGCCTTGAATTCTTGCCAGCTCTCAGGTATCTTTTCTATTCCATTAATGTTCTTTTTTGTCTGCGATTTCCGCATGCGACATCTTTAGGTTTTACATAATGCTTAACTATCATTAAGGCTTCTGCTTCATTTAGGCCCATATTTTCAATATTTGTCTGTTTGAGACTAGCTTCTTAATCCTTTAGACAATTTTTGCTGAGTTTTCAACTGCCTGGTGAGAGCCAAAAGATCGATCGGATTCTTGCAAGCTTTGGCCAACAATACGTCCTCCAGAATCCAACTGTCTTTCGAACTTCGCGTAAGTTAAGACCACTTTCTAAGTCTCGTCTCATTATCCATAAGAATGTTTTTCTTGATTAGTAATTCGCCCCAGCTTCAGTTTATACGGATTTGAGATGCTCAAAAATTCCGTGCTTCTAAGTGATTTTAATGATTCCAGATATATACATCTCGGGAATTAATCCTTACACTCCTCTGCGTTCGAGGTTAACTAAGTGTGCGCTCTTAACGATAAATTCTTCCAAATTTGGTTTTGACTAGGCTCCTAGCTATAAAAATTTCTCTCGTCGTGGAGAGAGTCAGCAGCGCTATGTTGAAATACTTCGATTCTTTTGAAGTCAACCTCATAGTTTTAGTCGGTTAGATGTCAATTTGCAACTATAGCGGGCCGCGTGGGAGTTACACTGAACCAACCTAGGAACCAGATTAGGGCGCGACAGGCGTTGTGGGGGATACACATCTAAAACAAATGCCATACCTTGCTTATTACTTTTAAATGCTGTAATTGTGCAGTTAAAATATTTTTATGCTTGGAGACTTCTTCATGGACGACTTCAAAAATCTTTCATCAAATGAGTGAAACATATGTTTCGTTGTTGAGAGGGGACCTTCCTATTGATTTAGGCACATATACTGGAACGGTTTTTAGCGAAAACTTGCTGTGGTATAGGCAAATTGTAAGTACTGGCGAATACTTTTTCGCGAATGATGTATCGATAAATCCTTCAGGGGTGGCCATGTATCGGTTGTTTTTGTGCAACTAGCTGTTGCCAATCAATCCTATCCCCTCCGCCGGTTAGGGCTCTAGTCCATAGCCCCAAAGCCGAGATGAGTGTTTCCTGCCCTACAATCCGACTGTAGATCTAGCTCCCGGAATGAAGATTCGTGTCAGCATATTATTCAAAAGGACACTTTAGCACTGCAGTCGGAATTCAACGGGGTCGTCGAATTTCATGACCTAGCCTTTTGCCGCCGTCGTTTACCTATTTTTTCGGCGGTGGGCATGTGCACATCAGCGACTTCTGGGAGTGTGTGTGCCTCCAAATAGGGAGTTCAAAGTTTTGACACATGTTTCCCTCAAACAAATTGAAACTGAAATTTTCTGTTTCCATACACTTTCTTGGGGTTATCTCAGGGTTTGACACGCAGTGCTGCAATCTTTGTTCGGAGTACACTTGAACTACTCACTGAGTGCAAACCTTACTACTAGTTTTTTTTTTAAGTACGAGGGTTACGCGGTTACTC
>CACRXP010000141.1:386234-398736 GCA_902702965.1 Spirometra erinaceieuropaei
CGGCATTGACGAGCCGCTACTAAGATTCGCATGAACAGTGCATCTGTCCGGTCTGCCCTCCTTTATGGTTATGAATGCTGAGCTGTGCGCGTTGAGGACGGACGAAAACAGGAGGTATTTGACCACTACTGCTTGAGGACCATCCTTCGAGTGAAGTCCACCGACTTCGTCCCAGATGAGACAGTCCGCGCTCGCTGCGACAACATCGCAAGGATAACTCAGGCCATCCAAGAAAAACGATTGAGGTGGTTTGTGAATGTTCTTCGTCGTCCACCCCAGGAGCTCAGTGCTACTATCGTCAATCCGGCATCGTTACCCCATTGGAGGCGTCGAAGAGGAGGTCAGTTCAAAGCCTGGCTCGACACAGTTCGTCAAGACATGGAGGTGGTTCTTTGCCCTTTGGTATTTGGCCTCCGTCGTTGGCGAAGGGGGTGGACTGAACTGTCCAGATCTGCTGCCGCGGATCGTTGCTCTTGGAGAGGTACAGTTCAGGACATCATCGAGGCCGGCTAGATCAGGGATGATTGCAGCCGTATCAAGTACAAGTACAAGTATTAACAACCATACATGCCTTAAAACTCTCATGACCCGCTAACAACCGCGATTCTAAAGGTTGTCTTATTCAGAACTGAGAGTAAGGTTGCAGTGGCTCCTCCTTAATGCAGCCTCTATGATGTATCTCACTTTCGCTTGGTCGGTGGTCCTCTTATTAGTAGGGGGGGGGGGGTTGGACATGACTGCGCGTGGCTCGCGTAGCCGGGTTTCTTCTCCTTTCCAGTCACCCTACTTACGCCAGCCCCTGCCTTCTTGACTCTGTCGTACCATCGAAAGACTCTGCGGTCATCGCGTGCGCGTCCGTTGTGTTTAATTATATCTGCCTTTGTTGGCTACCGCTGTGTACTTTTCATTAGTCCGCATTAAAGTACACGGCCACGCTTTTCACACGTTCGACAACTTCAACGTTAACTTCAGTCCGGACTAAGTTCATAATCCCGTTTTGGCATTTATGCCTGAAGATTTTTGCGCGCCATAAACAGTCGGCGTATTGCGGTCTCAACTACCCAGACAGCTGTATGACAACAAACCTGTTTATCTGTGTTTTCCGACTGGTAATACGCCGTAGCCTGTCGTTTTTGACGATTTGTACTCGTTCGATTTACCATCCAATATTCGGACTTTGGGACGACTTATAACTCTGCCTCATAGAGAACGGATCTAGGCTCGGTCGTTGTGCTTGGGAGGCCACGATCTGCGACATTGAAGCCGACTACTTTGTGGATGATCGCGGGACAAGCTTGCCTGTGACATGTGTTGGACGGGGACTTCGTCCCGCAGTGGTGACCGCGCCTAGCGTTCTGAAACATTACGACGTGATAATATTCAGGGTTCGACTCGGATAGTGAAGCGGTGTCTAGGAGAAGGAGAAGCGAGTGAGGTCGACTCTCAGCGCATATTCCTTACTGTTAACAATCTGGCGCACTTGAATCTTTTACAATGCGCAGAAAGTCATGACTTTGAAGGCTACCAACTGAGGGGATAACTCGGTTCTTCTCTG
This sequence comes from Spirometra erinaceieuropaei, assembly GCA_902702965.1. Lineage (NCBI taxonomy): Eukaryota > Metazoa > Platyhelminthes > Cestoda > Diphyllobothriidea > Diphyllobothriidae > Spirometra > Spirometra erinaceieuropaei. The sequence goes on from CACRXP010000141.1 coordinate 387,790, forward strand.
GGGAAGTAGGTCCAGGCATCGTTGACTCCTTGGTGTGGCTTCTGTCGCACTTCCCTTCAGTTGGGATCCCAGCCGCCCCCTTTTCTTGTTGCGTGGACTCCCGGCCCTCTTTGCGTGGACCAGGTGGCACGCCTAGGTGCGGGTTCACTCCGCGCCAGCCATCTGCGCCCTATTCCACCTTCGGTTTCTTGGCTCTGTCTTGACACCGAGTCCAGGTGTGCTTGGTAGATGCAGCGAAAGTCAACTACTACTATAAACTGGCTCACACGCACTCACAATACGGTGATGCGCACGGTGGACCTCGCCAGAATCGGCGGTCAAACTGTCGTACAAAGTAGGAAGGTGAGTTAGGTCAGCCATGGTTCGCGAGGTTGCTGGTTAACTTAATAATTTAGTACGACTATGATCATACCTGGTTTAGCCGGCTTCGATGATATAACGTATTGCACCGCTTCTTACGTGGAGATTTGTGGCAGCGGATGTTGACGGCTTCAACACATTTTTTTCGGCGATGCAGATCGAATACCGAAAATTCATGAACCACCTCCATGTCTTGACGAACTGTGTCAATCCAGGTCTTGAGTTAACCTTATCGGCACCTCCAGGCGGGCAGGCAGTGGCGCCGGATCAAGGGCAGTAACACAGACCTCGTGAAGTGGGCGATAAAGAACGTACCCAGATCACCTCAGACATCTTCCTAGGATTGCCTGAGATACCTCTCCTCGCGATATCGTCGCAGCGCGTGTGGACGGCATCATTTGAGACAACAATGGCGCCTTGTTGCGTAGCTTTCGTATGGCGTCGGTGACTTCTTCGGAAGGGAGGTCGCATGGCACTGCACAGGTGAGAGACAGAAGAAACTCCGTTGAAGATGAGAGCAAGGGCGAGGTGGGTTGGGTAACCAAGCTGACATGGCGCTCGAAGAGCTCACGCCAGCGCTTGACTTTGGCCGAGTTTTCAGGATTAAAGCCGTCATCCACGCTGCGAACAGAGTCACTCGGCATAGAGGGCTTACCACTAACTTAGCGGGTAAGATGGTAGAATTTTCGAATGTTACCAACGTTCGAGGCCTGTTCTCCGGAGGTCGCTATTTCAGCCCGGTCATACCTGACCGATTTAGCCGTCATTTTTCGAACGTAGGGGAGGGAATCATTACGGGACCTGGTTCGAGCCGTCTGAGCAGACAACTGCAGGGTTCTTCCGCTGATCCAGTCACTGCGTCGTCGCTGGGCATATCCAAGGATTTTCTCAGCTACCCTATAGACTGACGTTTTCAGTGACGACCACTGGTTACTGCCTTCTCCGTCAGCTCGGGTCATAAAGCAGGACCTGATTTCTCTGCTCAAGCCGGTGTACTAAGGAAGGCTTCGTACTGTCCAAAAGCGTTCGCACGTTCCAGCAACCAATACTTAGTGTCCCTTCCGAATTAAGTAGCCTAGCTTACCTACTATTTGCTAGCATCACTGTACCTGAGTTTCAGAGCTCGCCTGCCCCCCTTGTACGTCGTGACATGGATTGCAACACTGCAGTTCGGTATTTTCGTGAGGTTTCTTGGGGATTTTGAGTACATGCGGGTCCCGAACAGTCTCTCGGATTGTCTGCCACTGAAGAACCTGGCCACAAGACAGTGGGACGAGCAAATAAATTCATGTCACAATGCCGTCTGCGTGCCAGACCTCAACCCTTTGCGGCTGCTGCTGGTCTGCAACTCGAGAGCCAGTTTTTTCGCAGCTAACCTTCGCTGAAAACCGCCCCACTATCCACCACCTACGGACGTGCTCGGTAGCCTACAGCTAGGCCGACGGGTAACCCCTTTTCTCGGACTGCGATAGGTCCTTCTTAGCATGATGACAACATTCTTCAATGTAAGGTCTGAGACTCCTAGTTTCTGTGGACTCAAGGACCGGAAAGTGTGTAGTACTCGTGCGTGTGCGTTCAGCCATGTCGGCCACGGTGTCCTTGACTCCTTTATGCCTTTAGGACGTGGTGGCTGTGGGAAGACTGAAGTTGGTGCCACGAAGGTCACCGACGCACCCTCTTCACACTGACGATTCTCATGGCTTGCGACGGGCGACCTATCAGGGTCGTCTTGTAAGACCGCACTACTCGGGCCACCAAATGTGGCTTAACGCTAATCAAAATAATTTGATGCACTCGACGCCATATGACATTGATCGATCCTTCAGTGCAGAGGCCATTTGAAGCTAAATAGACAAGACCAGAAAACGGCTTCGCGGCGATCGCAAATTCCTATTCGGTATTGACCCTTCCTGGTGCCTGACCTACTAGTAGACAAACTGTAATCATGCGCGTTTATTGTGTCACATGGGATTGGCCACCAAGCCTTCTGTTTCCATGTGGAATTTTCGTCTTTATTTACTTTGATGTAGTCGTATGAGCTCTGGTCGCAGTTCTTCACAGCTAACCTAGTGCCCGACCGGCCCTCCTCGCAGTCTTTGTTAGATGTGTTAGGACAAAAGCCGTGATTTGGTGGTACGTTTTGCTCAGTGCTCACAGCTGGCTGTAGTTCTGGTCAAGTTGATGATTTGGTAGGGGGTGGAACTAATTCACCGAGCTCTGCCTCAACGGAGTAGGGCACTTCGCCAGCGTCCTTGGGCCTTTGCCCAGCAAGGACACTTATATCGTGTTGTTATCGAAACCTTCCCTGAATATGATATCGACGGGGCATCCCGGCATCTCTCCGACAAACAGGTTTTTTTATTCCTCTTTGGAAACACACCGTAACACGACAAGACCGATAAGGATGGTCTAGCTTGAGACAGCAGCCGTTTAAGACTTGTTCATGCCATCTTAATCTAACACTAAGCTCCACAAGCACCTTTACTGGAGTCAATAATATCTACGCGTAAAACAGCCCTTCCTCGTCGTCTAGGGAATATGGGTCTCGTGTAGTCCTTTATATTCCCTACAGTTTTGCCCTTTGACAGCATCAGGATGCACTTTGTTGATGTACTTTAAGTGCACTTAGCAGTGTTTGCGGTAGTAGTTCCTCTCCACAAAAGCGAAGGTATGCCGTAGTGCTCGTACTACTTACTTGTACTTGATACGGCTGCGATCATGCCTGATCTAGCCGGACCATATGAACGTTCCGTAACAGTGGTAAAAGGGTTGTGTAAATGCCATCTTTGATTAGCTACCAGCACGGATACTTGACAAAGGCACAGTGCAGTTTGCCAATTGAAGCGAAGAGACGAGTCCCAGGAGGCAGTCGTGAAGAAGGAGACACGATCGCTGGGCCAAGAGCTTTATTAGCATGACGTATCGGATTCCTGCTCGAACCAATTAGCAGAGACAAAAGCAGATACGAGTGGTTCATTCACAAGGGGCTGCAGTCGCCATGCTACCTCATACCTATGAATATTCACGGCTCCCCCTTTCATCGGGGATCGTTGCACTTGATGTGCTAATTGTTTGATGGCCGACATTCGCGTCGTTAATTGCTGCAATTTCATCACGTGTGTTGGATGTTGGTGTGATGATTGCTCGACCATCTGACACACCGAACCTTGTGTTGGGAAAAGTGTTCTCTTGTGCACTTCCCGCGTGGCTATTTACTCCGCCTAGGCGGTCTCAGCACCGAGTATGGAAGGGAACCATGACTCCAGCAGTTCGCGGCTCACGCGGTTGTCACCTTTTTGCGAGAATTTCGGCCTCATCAAATTTGAATGTGTGGCCGGATCCCCTCGAATGAGTCGCAACTTGAGAGCTGGTGTGCTTTCTCCGCACCGATGCAGCGTGTTCGGCCATTCGCGTTAGGAGCCGTCTTCCGGCTTGCCCGACGTAATTGCGTTGTCCGCAACTGCACCAGATCCGATAAACAACTTCAGGCGTTTCTTGCCGTGGCAGCGGGTCTTTCGGTTTCATTACCTGACGCCTGATGGTTGCCTGCGGCCTATGTGTAACTCAAACTCCAAGTGGTGCAAGCGGGTAGTCGACAGCTTCCGAAACGGTCTTGACGTACGGAAGCGCTTTCCAAGATGTGGTGTCTTTCTTTCCTTCGGCGTATGCACCGGTTGACGAAGTTGCGCAGGTAGCCATTGGCTTTGAAGACCCGTCGGAGGTATTGTAGTTCGGCTATTTTGCCTTCCGGCTCACTGTAGTGCGTTTCGACACGACGATAGAGCGTCCATACACAACTGCGTTTGTGGCTGATTGGGTGGTTGATGTTGAAGTTCAGTACTTGCATCCTATTTGTCGCTTTCCTGAACACTGTGGTCTTTCGGCCACCGCAAAGAGCGTGGTCAGTGGATCAGATGGTCGAGCAATCATCACACCAACATCCAACACACATGATAGAATTGCAGCAACTAATGACGCAAATGTCGACCATCAAACAGTCATCACACCAAGTGCAACGATTCCTGATGAGGGGGTGTCGTGACTGTAACTTATAAATACTGCAGCCCCTTGTTCATGAACCACCCGTATCTGTTTTTGTCTCTGATGATGAATTCGAGCAGGAATCCGAAAAGTCGGGCGAATAAAGCTCTTGTCCCAGCTATCGTATCTCCCTCTTCACGACAGTGAAGTTTTTTGCCCAGCATATATACATGTATGGTAGGGGGGCGCCTACCGATCATTCTTACGGAACTCGCTCGTCCCGTTGTGCCTTACGGGCTTTTTCTCGAGCCTTACCAGCAGCTGCACAGCGGCGCACGATATATAGGCAGTATGTTATTCCCGACAGAGACAAGAGAGACTGGAATGGCCATTTCTGGCTTATTAGCCGTCGTCAGTCAGTCATACCCAACCCCGAAGTGTGGAACACCCGAGGCTTGAACTCGAAACCTGCAGGGTAACGGGCTCGTGGCCCAGTGGTTAGACGCGTAGACTTCTAACAGGTCGCGAGTTCGAGCCTCGGGTGTTCCACGCTTTGGGGTTGGGTATGACTGTCTGACGACGGCCAATAAGCCAGAAATGGCTATTGCAGTCTCCCTTGTCTTTGTCGGTAATAACATACTGCATATATATGCACATATTACCTTGGAACGCAAGCATCCCAAGAAATATAATTTGAAAGCAAATATGCGTATATGCGTAAATATTCGAGGTCCTGATATACTATCGCAATCACAATCTCACGAAGAAGGTCAAGTTGAAGGGAGGGTGATTTCGTTGGCCCAATTTTATTCGTACAGATGTTTCGGTTTCCATCAATAAAGTAACGCGATTGCCGTTTTTTGCTAGTTTCTTGTTACGTAACCTCGCCACCTGCCCCGTTGTATACCTGTAATTGCCGCGCGAAATTTGTCCTGCCTGTTTGCTGCCGACCGGCTTCGACCTCTCTGAGGTCGACCGCTGACGGACTCGCCTGACCGTTACCCTCTTTGTGGTCGTCCTAGTTGTAGCAAAGTCAGTGTGCTTGTTGACCTGCCCCTGGTCAGTAGGGGGACTGATCAGTCGTTGTTGCTCGTTTGGGTTGCTTTCGGTCTCGCGGGCGCGTCGGTGAGGCAATGTTCCACGTTGATCACGCGACCTCCGGCCGGCCCCTCCGTGAGTGTCGACTGTCGTTTGTGCGTGGCTTTGCTCGATTGTCCTATTAACCCTGTTCGGTCTGATTCGGGCCTTGTACTTAGCGCCTGGCTGGCGATAATTGGCTTAATGCAGATAGAGTAGGCCCGAAACGTTTGCGTATCACTTCCCGCGTTCTGTCTCGAGTGTTGCACACCTCTGGGTTGAGTATCGCTGAATTATGACGGTTAATGAGCCAGAAATGGCCATTCCAGTCGCTCATGTCTTCTGGCAGTTGCCATGCGACTACAGGTGGGGCTGTAGGTTAAACCCCAAAAGTACAACGGGGCGAGTAAGTCCCGTAACCGATCGGTATATTTGTGTGTGTTTATAGGCGGAATAGCATTATCGACAAAGAAAGGGGAGATTGGAATAGCCACTTCTGACTTGTTAAGCATCTCCAGCCGGTCATACCCCACCCCAGGTTTCGCAACTTCCGAGACTCGATCACGTAGGAGCAGTCGTTTTTGTCAGTAATGTCCTTTTGCCGATGCGCGGTTGGGGGCGGACTTCGAGATTGATGGCCAAGGCACAAAGCGGGGCGAGTTTGTACCGTAACGCGATCAGTAATCGCCCCTCTACCATTGTATATACCCAATCGTAACCGATAGAACAACGAGCCCGTGGCTCAGTGGTTAAAGGTGTTGGATTTCTAACCAAGGGGTCTCGGATCTAGCCTCGGGGATTGAAAAACTCGGGGCTGACTATGGCTGGCTGGGGATGGCTAATAGGTCGGAACTACCCATCCCAGTCTCCCTCGTTTTTTCTGCAGACATAACTGTAAAAACAAGTGCTGTCCTGTCTCTCACAACTATATGTTTTCCTTGCTACTTCAGACGAAGCCTACGTAATGGCCTATGCTGCGATCTTGCTGAATACTACTCTTCACAACTGCAACGCCAAGAACCAAACAAACGCGCTCGCAGACGAGAAGACATTCGTGCGTACTATGCTTGAATTCGACAAGGAAACCAACCTCTCGGAGGACATAATCAAGGTGAATTATCATCTGATCTCCATTTTCGCGTTTGCTGGTCCCAGCGTCTCGGTTTCATATTGTTTTTTTTTTTGCAAGGTTTTCTCCCTTGCGGCGATTGAGGATCTGATCTTACGCTTGGTCGATCTACCTCAGATGATGGTTTTTAAATAATAAACCGTCCATATTCTATAGGAAGATCCAATTTGTCACAAGTCTCCGGTCACTCCTGAAGTTCTATCATGACAGTAAAAAGGAACGCTAATAGGTATTAGAATATTGCAAGGTGTAGGGGTGTAGCGGACAGCCATCATGGCCGGTCTAGCGTCATTGTTCAAGACCTCGCTGCCTCAAGGTCATCCACCCTTTTGCAGTGAGCCGTTCCAGACGCGCTGATCTAAAGTTACACGACCAACAGCTCGAGCATACCTGCGTCCGCATAGCGCAGCTGCCCATGCGGTCACTTGAACGCACCTCCCCCCTGCAACTACAACCTAAGCCACTGGGAAACCTCCCCTCGGCAAATGCAACACACACACTGACTGGAAACCACTTGAGCTTGGCCCACGAGCCTACAAAACCAGCTGCCACCACTGTCTCAGGGACTGTCTCCGGCACCTCTGGACGCAGTCAACACCAGCCCAGTGGCTTCGCCAGTGGCCACTGCCGCCTGAGGGGACAACTCTGGGTTCTGTGCGCAATAAATCCCTCATTCTGGTGCCCTTTGTCTTCTCCTTCCAACACTGGAATTTGGCCTGACGATAGTAGCGCTCTGAGTACATACATAAACACACACACTACCTGGTCACAACAGTGGTTCCTTGTATTATAAATGGTCAGGCCTCATCTAGCCAATCCCAGTCACAAGTCAGCGTTGTTTTAAAGGAGTCCATTTGATGGTATTTCACGGCCGTCATGTCGCGGAGGCGTGTGCCGGCAGATGGCCTGCAACGCGGGAATCTACCTTATTCCTAACTGGCCTTTGTTGAAAGCCCTTCCACAGTCCTGCACCCGTGGGCGCGTCGGACAGCCCTCAGCTAGGCCAGTGTACTTGTACTTGATACGGCTACGATCATGTCCGATCTAGCCGGCCTCGATAATGTCCCGAAATGTACCTCTCCACGCGTGACGATCCGCGGCAGCAGATCTGGACAGCTCAACCCATTCCCTTCGCCAACGACGGAGACCGAATACCGAAGGTCCAAGAACCACTTCCATGTCTCGACGGACAGTGTCGAGCCAGGTTTTGAACTGGCCCCCTCTTCGACGCCTCCAATGAGGCAACGGTGCCGGATCGAGGACAGTACCACAGAGCTCCTGAGGTGGACGACGAAGAACATGCCCGAACCACCTCAGTCGTCTTTCTTGGATGGCCTGAGTTATCCTTGAGATGTTGTCGCAGCGAGCTCGGACTGTCGCATTTGAGACCAAGTCGGTGAACTTCACTCGAAGGATGGTCCTCAAGCAGTGGTGGTCAAATACCTTCAGTTTTCGCTCTCCCTCCACGCGCAAAGCCCAGCATTCACAACCATAAAGAAGGACAGACCGGACAGATGCACGGTACACGCGCATCTTAGTGGCGATGGAGAGGTCACGTCGGTTCCACAGGCATTTCCGAAGGCTTGAAAAACCCAGCGGACAGCATCGATTCGGGAGACAATGTCATCCTTACTCTGTCCATTAGGCAGCAGCCTCGCCCCAAGGTATTTAAAACTGTCTACTTCTTCAACTTGACAGCCATCAATCCCGAGGGGTGCCTTCTCCTGGTCAGGGATGCAGCTTGAGAACACTTTGGTCTTCCCAGCGTTTATAGACAAACCGACCGATTTAGCGACCTCGTTCACCCGTGACACCATAGACTGCAGATCACCAAAACTTGAAGCAAGTAAGGCGATATCATCGGCATAGTCGAGATCAGTCAGTCGATGTCCGGGTGAAAATTCAACGCCGTCACTCTCGTGTAGGGCCCTCCCGAGGATCCAGTCAATAGCGTAGTTGAACAGTATGGGTGACAGGATACAGCCCTGTCGGACGCGAGACCGAATACCGAACGGTTGGGAAAGATTGTTGCGGACCAGGACTCTCGCAGTAGTGGAGTGATAATAGGCCTTGGTCATGGCGATGATTTTTGCCGGTACACCATCTAGCGCCATTATCCGCCACAGGCACTCACGGTGAACGGAATCGAATGCGGCGGCAAAGCGAATGAAGCAGACGGCCGTCGGTTGTTGGTAGCTGTGGCGAAATTCGAGAATGCGCCTCAGTGTGAATATTTGGTCTGTGCATCCACGTCCAGCACCAAATCCGGCTTGGTTGGTGCTTGAGTCACGCACAGCCTGGAATCGCCTGAGTAGGACAATAGCGAAGATCTTCGCAGCAACGTCGATGAGACTTATGCCGCGGTAATTCTCGCATCCCGTCTTATCTCCCTTCTTGAGGATAGATACAAGGATGCCTAAACCCCCAGTGTCCAGATCCATCTTCTCCGGCAGGCACGTCTTGGCATTTGAAGGGTTCTGTACTTTCTTGACCTGGTCGTACGCTAATTGGAGACCGAGGCGCCCTAATTTGTCTGCCCTCAGAAGCAGACTGGACAGCAATGCAGACGCCTCTGCAGGTCAGGAACTTGTCTGATAACCTCCGTCTGCGGGTGTCGGACAATGGCCTGACCTTAGGTAAAGTTTGGCTGCAAAGTAAACATACTTAGGTCTTAGGCATGAAGTTCTGCGAACCAGCAACGGCAGTGCTACCACGGGAGGCGGAGGCATTGCACACCGACGTCCGATTAGGACATTGTGGCATGACAATGGCGAGCTTCCACTGAGTAAGTCCTTGCCGTGATTTCCGTGCAGGTCGATGCCTAATCATACGCTAGTTATTCAGTCTTGACTGTCAACTTCTGCTACAGTATCTGTGACAACTCACGCCTACGATTCTTGGCCAATAGGTTAGATGGCAATGATTTAAACTGACCTCTCTGGAAGGCCTTCAGTATCACATGCTGGAAAGAGGGAAAGCTCCTTCACTGGTAACGCACGGCTTTAACATGTGTACATCGCCACAATGCCCACATTGCGCTCAGGAATGCGCTAACTTCCATAACAGCGTCGTCCCTGACAACTTTGGTCGACGTGGTGTTTCAGTCGCTCTCAACGATGCAGCAACGGATTCACTTATGCTCCGGAAATGCATGTCTTCGTGGCGCCGTTGTCAGCACCACAATTGTTTAACCCCACACGCCGACGCCGTATGCCACTGACACTTGGCGTGTCTGCAGGCGTTTACCATGCCTTTGTGTGAGATTGACATGCTAAGGGCTGGAACTGTGATGCATCCGTGAGGCGTGTCCTTGGGCGCTGCTCGGATGGGAAAACAATGTCCGAATAATAAAAGGCTTTTCACTCGCTGTGCGCTTTGCCGTCCTGGAGTCGACGATACCGCATTATAAAATTGCAACTGGATTTCTTCGTTCGATTTAACCCTACATTGACCGTGTGGACGTCGAGGATGTCAGCACTGACGTCTGTCGGGGCGGCGAATAACCTCATAGACTGGTTTATTCCGCGCATTCCCTGGTGAAGCGCCCGTCTGTTATAATGGATCGTCGTCCGTGCATTACGGCTCTTAACTTTGAATGTTGGGGTTTTGAGGGGCTTCATTATCGAAACGTAGCGTTACGTGTCCCAGATAAGTTCGAAGACAGCTGACGTGTACGCGGAAACTATTTTTTCCTGAACCAAAGTGATCCCTTCGGGTTTTGCGGTCGGAGAAAATGAAGCTCTCGGGCTAGTAGACACACTCTGGTGCCTTGGGTTGGGCTTCCTACCAGACGGACAAGATGAGGATGAATCGCTTGACCTTTGACCTCGTAAAGGCTTGCTGGGTCACCACGAGATTCGACTGACGATCAAGACGCACGTATGCGCGGCCCACATCTAAAACTGCCGTCAACCGTGGACAACTTATTGGGCCATCTGAGGGCAAAACAGCCAGGGATTATTCTGATGTGGCAATCGAACACCAGCGCAGTCATCTGCCGCCTCCACTTATCGTCAACGTTCGAAACCGCCCGTCATTAACTCGAAAATAAAGAACAACTACTTTAAAGACCACGAATTTTCCTTGTACGTCATTTCTGCCGGTACAATTTTAGTACCCACCAAAGTACACCGGTTTCTAAACATTTTTTCCAACTGTCTTATCTCTTTTAGAAAGTCTTTCACGGAATCAAGTCCAAGCCCCTACAGGTTGTCGAGGAAGCCCCCGAGCTCAGTATCCTGAGCGGTTGGTTGTGGAAGTTAGGTAAGTCCGCAGTTCCGTCGAATTTGATTGGCCAAGGGATCTGTGCGTGTAGACGGGACAAGACACCTGGTCCGTAGTTGCGTTAATTTTCGTGTCATGCCGTCCCGCCTCTCTTTTCATCTATCGCATGGCCTCCT
>CACRXP010000141.1:426352-437037 GCA_902702965.1 Spirometra erinaceieuropaei
CGGCGGTCCGAGGCCTACCCTTTCATTTTCCGACCTCGGCTTTCGGTACTCGTGATGTTTTGAAAGTGCTTTGCCTGATTTGTGCAGGGAAAACTACATACTGCTGTTGGAGTGAGGAGAGTTACCTCAAGGTCGGCCTTTTTCCTGAGGCGTCATGCCCCTGTGAGATGTGTGGAGGAAAGTGAGGTCAGGCGTCGTCGCTAGCATGACTTCTGAGCCTCCGTGTAACATGCGTAGTTTAACAGCTCCTAACCTGCATGCTAAGGAGATTGGTCCCGCTGGGTTTCCTCGAGCGGTAATAGGTAGTTAGTATGGCACCAGGAAGGTGTTTACTGCCCCAGTAACTTTCTCTATCGCGTTGTCTATGGTCGCAGTGCCTTTTGTCGCTTTGCCTGCCATCTTTGCGCGGGGATGTGTGTTTTGGCGTTAGCTTTTTGGACGCTCGAAAGAACAGCAGGGCGGAACCAGGGCAAACACGTGCGTGTGTGTGTGCGTGTGTCGGTGAGTCATCAGCGCTCTAATTTCCAGACAGTGGTCGGCTGGTAAGCTTGCCTCGACACGGAACCCTACATTCTGACAGACACACCTGCCGATTATCGCGAGCCACGCACGCCTTGAACCTCCACCAGCAGCTGTGCGAAATCTGCCCATGCGTACCGACGTAAATTTGCCGGATTTCATTGTTTTTACTTAATTAACCCTTATCTGCCACCGAGCGTTCAAGAAAGGTCTCCACGCGCGCTAACCGTATCTAATGTCCAGGGCCATGCAGGGAACGCACGCCTTGTCGGAGGAGCGCATTACAGATGAACAGTTGTCAGGACCCGGCTAAGAACGTGTACAATGGCTAACAAACCAGTGATTGGCTAAACTCGGCAGGGGTTTTTTGCCGCGAAGGGACAAGTTCCAGGAAGTAGTCTCAAAGACAGAGATACGGTTTTTTGTCGCTACTAATCCCCAAACGTTGTTTAAATTAGTCCGCCGCCGGACCTCGCACTTAATTTGTGCCAGACTCCAAAAACATTACCGACAAAGACAGGGGAGACAGTGGTGGATGGCCGTCGAGTCACGGACTGGCAACCTGTCAGCTGCGATCTGTACCGACTGCGGGCTGCAGCGTTCCGACTCAGATCGTACGCGACAGTCGCACGATGAGAGGGTTGTCAGTTTTCGAAAATGTTTGCCGAATGGCCATTTCTGACTTAATAGCCGTCTTCAGCCAATCATACCAAACCCCGAAGTGTGGAACACCTGAGGCTCGAACTCGCGACCTTTTAGAAGTTCAACGTCTCTCGCCGCTGAGTCGCAAGCTCGTTGTCCTGTCGCTTTTCGATCGGGAATATACAATGGTAGGGGGGCGCCCACCGATCGTTCATACAGAACTCACTCGTTCCGTTGTGCCTTAGGGCTCTCTCTCGAGCCCGACCAGCAGCCGCACAGCGGCACATGATATAGGCAGTATGTTATTCCCGACAAAGACAAGGGAGACTGGAATGGCCATTTCTGGCTTATTAGCCGTCGTCAGCCAGTCATACCCAACCCCGAAGTGTGGAATACCTGAGGTTCGAACTCGCGACCTGTTAACTAGAAGTCCACGCCTCTAATTGTCTTCTCTTTCTTCGTCGGCTCTGAGCGTCAAAGCGGCTTGCTAATAGAAGGAAAGGGACACGTAGCCGGGACAGGAAGTAGCCGCGAAGACGGAGACACGGTCGCTGGAACAGGAGCTTTATTAGCCTAACGTTTCGGATCCTCACTCGAATCCACCATCAGAGACGAGTCAGATAAGGGTAATGGATAGCCCAGGTGTTGCAGCATCTAGAGGATGCGGTTGCTAGGCCGCTTCATGCCTATCGCAGTTAGTAGCACCAGAGTGCATCGCGGCTCGACTGGCCAGCTGTGGAAGTATGCAGTTGCTATGCCCTCATGTGCCGGTCAAGATTATCGATTCCCACGCTCATCGAACGCCAACGACATGGAATGTGTTTTAATGGTGAAGCGCTAACTCTCACTAGCGTTTTAGAATTGGAAGACGGATTTCCTCATCCGTGTGGGCTGTTGGGCAATTTAGCTCGCCGATATTGACACCAGGAACGGTGGTCATCGCACGCTGTCCTCGCAGCTAACTTCTTTGCCTAGACATAGTTTCAGTGTCGAATATAGGGTGGGGAGGTCGTTGCGCTTGTTGATTGATTGAGGACTGGAAAACCATGACTCGAGCAGTTCGCGGCTCACGCGGTTGTCACCTCTAGCAAGAATTTCTGCTTCTTCAATCTTCAGTGCGTGGTCAAAGTGGCGGCCGGTGTGCGTGACCGCTCTTCACCAGGCGGTCTCTGCGGCTAGTGTGTCTTCAAGAACCCTGTTTCCCTTCCCAGTCCCCTCCCCTCTCCGCCTAAATTAGCCTGACGACACAAGCGTCCCAGTATTTATAGGACTCAGCCTCTATGTCGCCAATGGGGTTCGCCGATTTCAGGATTCATCGCCGAGGCGGTCCTGCAACGGTCGGAGTCGCTGGTCTTCCAAAACCACAGACCGAAATTCTGGGTCCGGTATGTGGATGATACCTTCGTCGTTATCGACCGGGATCAGCTGCTGACATTTAAGGAACATCTGAATGCGGTATTACCGGACATGCAATTTACGATGAAGGAGGAAGAGAACAACCAGCTTGCCTTCCTGGATGTCCTCGTATACCGCAAGGATTGTGATGGACTAAAAAGCAAAGTGTTCAGGAAAGCGACAAATACGATGTAAGTACTGAACTTCAACAGCAACCACCCAATCAGCCACAAACGTAGTTGTGTAAGGACGCTCTATCGGCTTGTCGAAACGCACTGCGGTGAGCCGGAAGACAAAATTACCGAACTGCAATACCTCCGACGGGTCTTCAAACCCAATGGCTACCCGCGCAACTTCGTCAACCGGTGCATACGCAAAATGGACGAAAGGCCTAACCGCACGGACACCACATCTTGGCAAGCGCTTTCGTATGTTACGAACGTTTCGGAAACTGTCGGCCGCCTTCTCGCACCACCTGGAGTTTGAGTTGCACGGCAAGAAACGTTGGGAGTCGTTTATCGAATCTGGTGCAGTTGTGGACAAAGCAACTACGTCGGAAAAACTAGAAGACAGCTTCAAACGCGAATGGCCGAACACGCTGCAGCCTTGTGGAGAAATCACACCATCTTTTAAGTTGCGGCTCAGTTGACGAGTTCCGGCCGCACATTCAAATTCGTCGAGGCCGAACTTCTCGCTGGAGGTGACAACCGCGTGAGCCGGAAGCTGTTTGAATCATGGTTTACTGGCCCCCAGTCCATTAACAAGTGCAGTGGTCTTCCCATTCCACACTCGGTGCTGAGACCTCGCCTGGCGGAGTAATTAGCCACGCTGGGAGCGCACAGGTGAACACTTTTCACAACACCAGTGTCGGTACGTCAGATGGTCGAGCAATCATCACACCAACATCCAACGCACGTGATGAAATTGCAGCAATTAACGACGCGAATGGCGGCCATCAAACAGTCATCACACCAAGTGCAACGTTCCCCGATGAAGGGGGGGGGGTGCCGTAAATGCTCATAGATGTGCAATAGCATGGCGACTGCATCCCATAAATACTGCAGCCCATTGTCCATGAACCACTCATATCTGCTTTTATCTCTGATGATGAGTTCGAGCAGGAATCCGAAACGTCTGGCTAATAAAGCTCTTGTCCCAGCGATCGTGTCTCCTTAATGACTGCCTCCTGGGACTCGTCTCTTCGCTTCTATTGGCAACGTCACTATATGCCTGCCCAGGTTATCAGCGTTCGCATTAAGCCCTGACAGTCGCTCCGGCCGCGATGATGGCTCGGTCGTCCGCAGGCGATTCGTTAATGGCTGTGATTTCAGCACCGGTGTGCTGGCGACTGGCGTCATATTCGCACGGTTAAGCCCGCGCCTGCGTCTCATGATCACTCGTGACCAGAGTCAACAAAGACCTGCTCCCCTGCTGTGGCGCGCGTTTGTGATCTGTCTTCTCCGCGCTAGTCGACTCCCAGGGGCGAGCTGTGGGGGTGGGCGTGACGGTGACGCACCCCCCACCTCCCCTCCTCGCGCTAGGTCGTCTGCCTTGGGGGCAGAGATGTCGTTAATCCCAGTCGCGACCCCCCCTGGCAGTGGTGATATGATGATTAGTCTGTCAGTCAGTCAATCGAACCAGATTCTGCCTTTTCCGCGCCGTTTGGAGATTTCGTTTCAGTTCTGCTTTCCGGCCTGTCACGACAATGGAGGATCCGAGCGCGATCAAAATATTCACCGGCCGTTGACCGGGTAAAGCCAATGACGCACGAAAGGTTTTTCAGTGTAATACCGAAGTGCTCAAGCCGCTCCTACTTTCAATTTCAAACAGCCTTGCCTTTTGAACTGAAAATTGGGGTCCGAGTCAGGTAGCCTGATTGCAGCCGCCTCTGCCGTAGCCTACAGACGTCATTCTAGTGGTTTCGGATAGCTTGACGGAACCTTGTAAATCACTCGGAAGGCCGCTTTGTCATCTACACGCTGGTCGGCGTCGACCATGTATGCGAGCAGAGAGCTGTCAGTGGTCTTTATTTGGCCCATTTCTAACCATTCTAGAAGATGTTCTCTCATTCTTTTGGATAATCGTCGACTCGTGCGACCAACGTACTCTGTCCTTCAGGAGCAGGTAGTTTGGGCTTGCCATCTCCGTATAGGGTAGGACTAGTGGAGAACAGTAGCAGGCTGGAAATGTGCGTGTCCCCCTGAAATGGAACCCTGATGAAATGCCTTTTCTTCCCCATCGTCAGCATCGCGGGCTTTGGTGGTTTTTCGGCCCTTTTCTTAGCAATGAATCGACCAGGGTAGTCGTTCTAGCGAAAAAGGCTTTCGATGATCTTAAGCTCTTTCTCAATCCCATCAGCAGAGCAGATCCTATGCAGGTTTTATCTGTCACGGAGTAGCCTTAGACTCTCCACCTGTTCACGAGCTTTTCAGGTCATCTGTCAAGCAGCACGACAAGTATACGTCGTCTGTGTTTTACCTTGCCCTACGCTGCATGAATCTGTCAGGTTTGCCTGACAGATTTAATCATGCAGACGAGAATTGCAATTGTTCATTTGTTTTGGCGAGTTTTAGCCAGTTTCTCAGGTCTCAGTCAGTTGGCTACTACTGGGCCGCGAATCATGCCGTTGTTGCGTCTTCTCTTCGGCCCTCCAACCGGCCTGTGTGCGCCATTCCTGAAAAGATGCAAATGAGTCCCCACCTCCCCCGCCCCCGCAGAGACCTCGCCGTCTGCATGTCGAGACTGTCTACTTCAGTGTCCCGTACCTCCGAATGTCTGTGACCGCATTCCGTCGGAGGAGGACTGACTACATTGTTTACGCATCCGGCCCGTGTCCGTACCGCCTGTCCCTGGGTCACTTCAGCAGGTGGGGTGACCGCACGCACACCCGCAGGCTGTCCTTTAGCGGGGTTGTTGAATCTGGTCAACTGGCGTGCCCAGTCGTAGATCGATAAGGAGGACTACCGAACGCTTGCGTTCTCCCACCTGTCAGCGCCCCGTCTATCAGTAGTATTCGCTTAGCACTGGAAATGGGGAGGGTGCGATGCTGATGTAAGCCCACTGCTACCTTTCAGACTTTGGCGGCATGAGTTAAGTCATACTGGCGTGCGCAGTCGTTGCAACGTACAGTGACTGACCGATCTCGTGAAATGTTGGCCGAGATTCTGAACTGCGTTCTCAATTAGGAAGGATTACTTAGGCGCGGTTGTAATAATAATTATCTTGCTGCATAATCCTATGGTATTCCTAATTTGGCAGTATGTTAGCTTTTGGATGCACTGCTTTTCAACCTCCTGTAGAAACCGTACCGGGGAAAAGTGACTACTTAAGTAGCATGTATTTCCCCCATCGAATTTCGATGGTCATGCAACTTCAAATATATTTTATATAAACTACAAACAAAATATGCTTTCTTTCAGTTTTATAATAGAGAATCACGTTATCTTGAAATTTTATACTCAAAGAAGGAGTATAATTATGTTTTAAAAAAGTTTCTAATTATGAGAATTTTTAAGACCGTACCTGTATTTTTACCAATGCTCCTTACGAAATGTACAACACAGTCCGCATCCATTGCAACATTTTATGGAATCTGTATGGTATCTTTTTATAGGCGTAGAAGAAAATGCGTTTTTCTTTACGCCGAACGCAGGCACCTTGTGGACTGAAATCACTAGGCGCTAGTGCAACGACCCGGTCAACGGCCGATGCATATTTAATCAATCTCGGATCCTCCATTGTGACAGGCCGGAAAGCAGAACTGAAACGAAATCTCCAATCGGCGCGGAAAAGGCAGAATCTGGTTCGATTGACTGACAGACTAGTCATCATATCACCACTGCCAGGGGGTGTCGCGACTGGGATTAACCACATCTCTGCCCCCAAGGCAGACGACCTGGCGCGAGGCGGGAGGGTGGGGGGTGCATCACCGTCACGCTTCCCCCCACCCCCACACCTCGCCCCTGGGAGTCGACTAGCGCGGAGTAGACATATCATAAACGCGCGCCACAGCAGGGAAGTCGTAATTATACTCCTTGGAGTATAAAATATAAAGATGACGTGATTCCCTGTCAAAAGACGGAAAGAAAGCCTATCTTTGTCCGTGATTTCTACAAAATATACTTCAATTTGCAAGACGGTCTAAAATCTATGGGAAAATTGCCTGCTATTTAAGCGGTCGTTTTTTACCGAGTACGGTTTCTACAGGAGATTGAAAAGCAGTGTATTCAAAAGCTGACATTCTGCCGAGTCCGAAATATTTTAGGAGTACGCCGCATGATAATCAGTATTACAATCGCGCCTAAATAATCCTTCCTAATCGAGAACGCATCTCAGAATTGCAGTCAACATATCACGAGATCGGTCACTCACTGTAGATCCCACTGCATTGTCCCAAAAGACCCGCTGCCACGGCAGGAAACGTCTGGAGTCGTTTACCGGATCTGGTGTAGTTGCGGACAAAGCAATTATGTCGGAGAAACTGGGAGATTACTCCGTACGCGACTTGCCGAGCACGCAGCAGCAGTGAGGCGGGGAGACGCTAACTCTCAGGTGGCGGCACACTCGACGGGACCCGGCCATAATTTCAAATTTCAAGAGGCCGAAATCCTCGCAAGGGGTGACAACCGCGTGAGCCGCGAGCTGCTCGAGTCATGGTTCTCAGGCCCGCAATCCATCAACAAACACAATGACCTCCCGGTGGCCTATTCCGTATTGCGATTTTCCCTGGGCAGGAGAATCAGTCACGTGGGGAGGGCGCGGGTGAGCAATCATCACGGTGACAGTGAGCCAGTTTGCCGAGCAATCGTCACACCAGCATCGAGCACGGATGACGAAATCGCGGCAATTAACAACTCGGACCGCCAAGCCACCGCCGCATCAATTACGACCCCAGCGGCGATTGTGAGAACTGTTAATTGCAGTGCGCATACGGTCCCACGGCAGCCACATGCTATAAATACTGCACTCCTGGTGCCACCTTCACCTCTATCTGCGAATGTCTCTGATGATGGGTTCGAGTGAGAATCCGAAACGTCAGGCAAATAAACTTCTTGTCCCAGTGATCGCATCTTCATCTTCTGAATTGTCCCACCTGTCAACGCCTCGTCTATCAGTAATATTCGCTTAGCACTCGAAATGGGGACTGTGCGACGCTGATGTAAGCTCGCCGCTACCTTTCAGACTTTGGCGGCACGAGTTAAGTCTTACTGGCAGTAGCCCTTTGCCAGTTACTGCCGTCATTAGCAAATTGTCAATCAGCTTTGATTTTAGCGAAAATGCCATGTAGCACATATCTCAACCCGAAAGAGGATTGGAGCAGTCGATGCACAATGTCCGCATAGCAACAACTGCCTGCGCCAATCTCCTTACCGTCTTGTTAGTGACACGCGTTAGGGGGGGGGGGGTCAAGCAACTGTCATTCCTTCATCCTTCGGACATTTCACTGATGGCTGGAGTCTAGTCTTCGGACGGGCACGTGTTCGGTGACAACAGTTTGCACCCTCCTCCGTCATTCTTTGCAAATAGATCACGGGCTCCTTGAGATCGCGTCGATAGAGTTATGTCACTTGCGTGTGAGCCTACGCCTTCTCTCTCACGACCGGCAGGTCACTCAATCCGCCAGTCTGAAGTTTGAGGGTGGCCGGTTGAGGATGTTTAGTACACCAGAAACAGTCCAGACTATTAATCTCTATTCGCAACGCTTGGTTGCTCTGCGATAAGTTCATTTTTTTGTAAGTAGGTCATAGAAGAACCTTACGGCGCTCTCTGTGATTGTACTGTTTCAGTGGAGACGCAAGCATGTGTTAAAACTCCGGTGCCGCAAAATAGGTAAAAAATGCAAACTACTTAAGTAGTCTGGTTACCGCAGTTTGTGACGACCTATACATAAGGTATTGAAAGGAGCAACGTAAGAGACAACGGATACTGGGGGGTTGTCATTTCTGCATTGTTAGCCGCTGTCAGGCAGAGGTACAGTAAGTGGGCCAACTCGTGAAATGTTTACCGAAATTCCGAAATGCGCTTTCGTTTCGAAAAGACTAATTAAGTAGGGTTGTAAAACTAGTCATCATGCAGCATAATTCTATAATAATTCAGTTACATCGGGATGCTGGCTTTCGAGCGAACTTCTTTGGATGCAAAAATTACATTCTGTAAAAAATGGCTACTTAAGCAGCATGCATTTATTCCCACTGATTTTCGACTCCCTTAAAGATTCAATTGTATTTCACGGAAAACATGCGTAAAATACTTATTTTTGGCTCATTCAGTAGAAAAGGACGTCTTCTTCGATTTTTATATTTGAAGGAAGGACGTAATTTTGTTTCCAAAAACGTTTCAAATTCCCGAATAATTTCGTACCAGACCTGCCGTTACATTTGCATTCATGGTTCCCAACCTACAAGCCGTATATTTTCCGCCTATGGAAAACAATACATTTCCCTACGGTATTAAGATGATACTAAATGGGGTTCATAGAATTTGGCAGTGGATTCGAGCCACGTTGTTTTCGTTACAAGTCACATTGGTAAATGCAGAGACATGACGTTTTATGGACGGCCATTTTACGGAATTAAAATAGCTCACAAGTAGGAATTTTTAGGAACCGAATTATACCCTTCGGTCGAGTATAAAATTGGAAGAAGACGTAATTTCCTATCGAATGAACAGGAGAATGAATATTTTGACGCATATTTTCTGTGAAATGTAATTGAATTTTTCAGGTGATCGAAAATCAATACGTCAAATACGTGCTATATAAGCAGTCATTTTTTACAGCGCATAGTTTTTGCATGCAGCCAGAAAGAATTTTTTCAGAGGCCGGCATACGGAGGTAATTACATTACTTTAGAATTATGCTGCAGGGTGATTAGTTTTAGAACCTCACTTAATTAATCTTTTCGAAACGAAAACGCATTTCGGAATTTCGGCAAACATTTCATGATTTAGCCCACTTACTGTATACCCAACCCAGTCCAATCGTTTGCCACAGGATTTAGATATAAATGCCGAGGGAGACTACCGACTAGGGTGACCATTTGTGCGCACCTGAGTCTCCAACTCACACTCTTTTGGCTATTAGTCCAGAGCTCAGACTGTCGAGCCGTGGGCTTGTATCCCATCGGTCGCCAAATCCCTTGTCACTGTGAGTGAATGCGATCACACGGCATGGAGGGATTTTGCGTGCCTTCGAAGTACGATTATAAGAAACATCAAGCTTTCTCACTGAAATCGCTGGTCGGTCCTCGAATGTGAAACCATTGTTCGGCAGCGGCAGAGACCGAAGCCGGCCCCATCCGCGAGGCAATTCAGCGCCGTCCTCGCTGTAATTGATCTGGTGCGCCGTCATCTATCACGAAGCAGCAGAAGTCGTGGCTTAGAAGGTTGCCAACTGGTGGTTTGACTCCGACCGAGCAGTCAGTTCCCCGTGCGTGTGTGAGTGCCGAAGTGATGGGTTGAGTCAAGCCTATGGCTCCTTTACATTGCCTCTATGACACTTTCATGAATGCGAAATCCGAGTCTCCCTTCCGTGGAAACATGGTACATTGTGCGGCTGCTCGGTTGTGTGCGTGCGTATGCGGACTATCTCGCTATCGGAGCCTGGTGGTTGAGGAGTTAGAGTGCGACATATGCTACGCAATCCTGCCTCACTGTAAACTATTTCACTCACAAGTCACTGATGCTCCGCCCCCTTGGTGGGGTATTCAGTGAGTTTCGTCACCCCTGACGGTCTAGCGACCACGTACAGATAAATTTATATGCATACGAAATAGCATTACCGACAAAAACAAGGGGACTGGAATGGCCATTTCTAGGTTCTAAGCCCTCATCATCTAATCATACCCAACCACTGAGGCTCAATCCTGTGACCTCTGGCTAGAAGTCCAATGCCCTAACCACTGATCCAAGTGCCCGTTGTCCTGTGTGCTCCTAATAAGCCAGAAGTGGCCTTTCCAATCTCCCTTGTCTTTGTCAGTAATCCCATTCTGTCTATATTACGCACCTCCGTGCAGCTGCCGGTTGGGCTCAAGAGAGCCCTAAGGTACTACGAAACGAGTGAGTCCCGTAACACGATCGGTGAGCGCCTCTCAACCATTATATATATATATATATATATATATATATATATA
>CACRXP010000141.1:440009-453616 GCA_902702965.1 Spirometra erinaceieuropaei
ATCTATGTGCTTTGCTCACGTGACGACGAACTTGTGCCCCGCTTTTGCTTGTGTTTACTCCAACTGATAGGCGAGCTACTGGCTTTTTGGCATGATATTTTCTCGAGGGCAAAATTAACACCTTCACCGAAGAAGCCGGGATCCGTCGCCGCAGGTCGCAGCTATCGTTGCGAGATGTTGGAAGTGCCTGACTGCCCGTTTAAAATGATAGAATTTATTTTCTCAAACTTCCTACCTGGATGTTAGCATCTTCCGGATTAAACGTCCTTTGTGTGCTAGAGTCCTTGGGTATTGCCCAGTCCATCCCCATAGGGTACACAGCCGACCTCCTATTCACTGTTTCGCGTTACGCATACTGATGTCCGATTGCACAGTTGCGATCCGACGCACATGCATTCTCTGGGCTGTCTTTTTTCTGTTCCCTGGTACGATCCTGTTTGCACACAAACAGTACCGAGATTGTTTTTGAAGGGCCCTGCACTCTACTGAGCACCGTGTTTAGCTCCTCTGTTCATGACACCGATTCGCGCCCTCATGGTTATACAAACGCGCTAATGCGTCCGACCAGTTTATGTTACTGGCGTTTCGCTTTCCCACTGACGCGTGTAAATCACGTAGTTATCTCTGTGGTTTAGGTTCGCCTACTGACTGACTCACCACGCCTGTCTCGTCCTGCAGAGCTGTTGCCTCTGCATGTCTGTTCTGCTTTTACTGCTCATAAGTTTTTTTCTCTGCATGCCGACGCCTCGCGCTTCGTTTATCCGTTCCAGGCCACTCAGACTCATTCATCATCATTCGTTCCTCCTTCCCCACCTTCGACCCTTTTATGGATTCTTAATTTGGCCAGTGTTTAGTCACTACCATGGTCGCAGACAGCAGGAACGCGGATGATGATAGTGACGACGACGACGACGATGATGATGATGATGATGATGATGGTGGTGGTGGTGGTGGTGGTGGTGATGATGATGATGATGATGATGATGATGATGATGATGATGATGATGATGATGATGATGATGATGATGATGATGATGATGATGATGATGATGATGATGATGATGATGATGATGATGCTGATGATGATGATGATGATGATGATGATGATGATGATGATGATGATGATGGGCCGGACCAAAGCCCGCGTCAATACGCGTAAATTACATCTCGTCACCCCGTCGGGATTGCCTGCGTTTATTTCCGTTTGTCCGTAATAAGTTTCTATGTTGTTCGAGGGCTTACGACGGACGCTTTGGGGAGTCGTCTAGCCATGTCTGATTTACGGCGCTGGCCAATGGCACCGGAATTTGAGCAGTTTGGAAAGTCAGGGCATACAAGGCAAAACGCCCGATTCCAGCCTTTCCGTCTTCCTCTGGGCCGATGGCGTTTTCAAATCTTGCGGAGGCTGGAACCTGTCTGTGAGAGACAGTACTGACTGTAAAATACGCACGGCTCTAATCGAAAAAAAATATATATATATATTGGACAAATTCCATAATGCCTCTTAGGGGGTAGGCTGTCAAACTCTCCTGTCAGCTGTCGCGTCACCACCACTCGCCGAGATGCTTGCTTAGCCCCCTGCGCTGTCGCGCTATTAAGAGGCTTACGCTGGCGTCTTCACAACTCGAGCAGTGTTGACACTTTTGTCCATCGAGTCTCCCTGTTTGGCTGTCGCATTCCCGATCAGGGATAGGGAGTGTCAGCTCTGTGAGATAGACAAAGCTTTTTATCCTAAATATATCTCTAACAAGTTTCATGGTGTCTGCGGCTGTCCAATGGATGGAGAAAAGTACTTGTTGTTTTTGGTCAATGCGCTCTCCGCAATTTGATGCGCACTTTCCACTATGGTTGACGATAGTTTAACTGAAAAGAGCCGCCACCCGAATATTTAAAGTGCACTTTTCGGCGCAACTCTACTTCCTGCATCTGCCGCCTAGTGCACTGTGGTTATTCGGCGCAGGAACGATTACGCACCGATGACGCGGTCTGTGGAGATCCACCGATTGGAGCCTGACCCTATTTGATGATGCGTTCGCGCGGGGATCCGAAACATCAGGCAAACAAAGTTCTCATTCTGGTGGGGCTCAGAGCTAAACACAAGCTGTCACATCACAGCACCACCGAGGCAACACACTTTCCTTCATTTGCAGCAGACGCAATGTGTGTAAGAGAATACGGTGGATTCCGGCCAATCAGTGCGCAGGGGACTAGAACATTCTGAACCAATTAAAGGGGTTGACTCAGTTATCCGGCGTTACAATGTTAAGGTTTTCCTTAACATCCGATTGCTCGCCTTTCTGTTTCTATTTTTTACCATGTTCCCCTGCGTCTTTCGGGCGGTGGCCATTCCCTCGCTGCACGCATCTTTTCACCTTAAATTCGCGGTGACGGGTGCTTCACTGTCGGACGCTTATTTCACTCAGCAGGGTGTTGGCTTCAGCTAATGTCACATCATCTCACAGCATTCTGGTTGTGTGCGAGTGAGTAACGTGTATCGGTCACCACGCCCGTCCCAGTCAGAAAACACTGAATGAATAATGGGCGCGAAAGTTACCGCTCCCGCTTACTCTCCTCAGAGGCCGCTGTCGTCGGCGTCCTACCAACCTCTGTTCTAGCCACCATAGGCTGTCAGACTCTCCCGGCAGATGTTGCGCCACTACCACTCGCCGACATGTTCGCTTAGCCTTTTGCGCCGTCACGCCGGCAGCAAACTTGCACTGGTCGCCATAATGAACCTCCGACCAGCAGATTATGGTTACTCCGCATTTTTGACGTGTAAGAATCAGCCGCATGTCTTGTGTTCTTTGTCATTTGTCATTTGTTCCGAGTGCTCCGCTAACTAATTTTACCCATGACCGAACTAACTTGATTCTACTGTACCTCTCATCATCAATCTGCCATCGTCCGTGTGGCTGATTACTTCTCATCACTGCGGATACGACGTTAACTCATTACAGAATGTCGTAACTTCTGTTCAGTGACTGCCTGAGGTGGTAGTGACACCTGATCAATGGGTGTCCGTCCCAGTCAAACTTCCTTCGTTCGTGCTACCCCAGGAATGAGTAGATCCCACTCGTCCAAAGCTGCAACTGAACTCCTAGTTGTGCAGAATTGCCTTAGATATCCGTCTGACTTTGTTTTCGAAAACATAGTTTACTGGCGCCAGATGTACTTTTAAGGGATCAAATTGTCTTTCCAGAATTTTCTGAGAACTAATTTTGTGTCCAATCGACTTGGCTCGGGGGCAAACGAAGGCCATGTATGGTGTGGAAAAGAGCCTGCGAATTTTAAATTATGTCTCTCGGCGCAGACGATTCGGGCGGAAATTTTCAGGTATCTCCATTAAGGGCCTCGCTGTATGCAGCGCCATCTCCGCGTTTGTGACTTCACTTGGGAGCTCTACGTAATTTTGGAGGATAAGCTTGTAAGCAATGAAGGGGAAGGAGTGTCAAGTATACCCTTTTTATGTAGTATCTGCTCGCTTCCACACGAATCGCTTTCAACTGGCCCCAGCCCTGTGCGCTCCGAAGATTTGCTTGCATCATCTTGATCTCGTCATGAGCTCCAAAGATCTCCTGGTCTGATATCTTGTCTTCCTGATCCGAGGTGAGCAGCGGACAACACTTCCTGATGCGGAGGACGGACTACTTGGGAACTGGATTGCCTCGTGCTAGTAACTTACGTCGTCTGCTCGAGTGTTGAGCAGCTCAACACTATCTCTCTCTCTGTGTCTCTTCTCCCTCCCCTACCTTTCTCTCTCCCTCTAGTGATATGAATAGCGAGTTAGGATAACACTATTAGTCTTCTGTCCGATTAACTTTCTGCAGCCCGAAGAACCCTTCGCTTCTCATCCAATGAAATTTGCAGGTTCCCTAGGGCATGCTCCACAAACAACCAGATCCCCTCCTGATCGCCATGTCTGTTCGGAACACTTTGGTCACCCTCTCGCTCACTGAGACAACTTCCTTGGCGTGCTGCACTGTTGAAAGTCTACCGGCTTGTCTGAAACTGTGGCTTCGCTGGGTGCAGCTTCATCTCGGCGTTTGCGACTTCTCTTGGGAGTTTTGCGTAATCTTGGAGGATAAGTTTGTAGGCAATGTTGGTGGAGGAGAGTCAAGTATACCCCTCTTTCGTGTAAAATCTGTCCACTTCCACATTAATCGTTTACAGTTGGACCCACCCACGTGCGCACCGCTCCAAAGACGCTTTGTGAGACATTCTTGGATCCTGTTGATTTCGTCATGAACTCCAACGATCTCCTGGCCTGAGATCAAATTATTTCGCTAGTAGTTCTTCTGTCTTCCTGGTCCGAGGTGACTAGCCGAGAACACGCCTTCAAAGTTGTTCCTCCTATTCACACGCGAGCATTTATCCGCCCTGATGCGGAAGTCGGACTACTTGGCCGGTGGGGACTGGATTGCCTCATGTCAATAACTAACGTCGTCTGCTCGATTGTTGAACAGCTCAACACTCTGTCTCTCCCTCCCCCTCTATCTCCCTCCCTCTTTCTGTTTCTTCTCCCGCCTATCTCCCTCTGATGATGTGGATAACGAGTTAGGAGAACACTATTAGTCTTCTGTCGGATTAACCTTCTGCAGCCCGGAGAACCCATCACTACTTATCCAATGAAATTTGCAGGTTCCATAGGGCTTGCTCCGCAAACACCCAGATCCCCTCCTGATTGCCATGTGTCTGTTAGGCGCTTGTTTGCTCGGAACATTTTGGTCATCCTCTCGCTCACTGAGACAACTTCCTTGACGTGCTGCACTGTTGAAAGTCCATCGGCTCGTCTGAAACTGTGGTACGACGACTGTCTGCGACTGACCGCCTTGGACTGCACATTGAGGTCTACGTAGAGGCTTGGCGTTTAAAAAAACTTTTGAGAGAGAGAGAGAGAGCGAGCCATAGTTCTTAATCATTAAATTGCCATTCCTGTGACTGTGACTTTTTTCAACTAGTGTGCGTTTCTCGCATCCAACTACTGTGCCACGCCTGGTGTTCGGCGGAGGGGTGAGGCGTCGGTTCCGTTTGGTCGGCCTCTGGTCCCAACCCCATCACCAGCCGCGCAGTGCCAATCATGCCTCTGAAACACGATGTGGGCGGGAGGGGAGAGTGCGTGAGCCCCGCGTCACTCCTCGTTGTAGTGGCCTTTCAGACCGCCTACTGACAGGCCAACGACCAACCAGCAATGTCTCCCTCATAATGTGACCCTATGACAACATTCACCGCAGGAATGTCCGGAGGGGGAGGGGTTGGTCTGGTTCATATGAATCGAAGATCCCACGTGCGTGAGGAGCGTAGAGGCGCCTTAAGTCTGACCGACCACTTTCCCTATCATATTCTCCAGTCTTCTTGGCCTCTTCTTACCATTAGCGTTTGACGGGTCCGGGAAGAGCGAGTGAGATAGGCGCTTTGAAAGTCCCCCACTAGTTGCCTATCTCAAGCGCTAGTTCTCATTATCCCACCGAAACAGTAGCAGTCGTTAACTAGTCCTCTTCACCGTCCCTCCCTAGGATTATGTTCATCGCTGCCTCCAACGCTGTGGTGAGGGCCTGGTCGACGCTGGCAGACTCCAATCGGTCACGTGTGTTGTCCCTTTACAGACGAATTCTCCGGCTGGCTCAAAAATGGTCCTCTGCCGACGGTGACCCTGTGAAAACTGCGCAGGAACGCGATTACATTCGAGAAGAGGCGCGTCGTCTCTTTCGGCGCAATGCTCGGGTCACCGACCCCGCGGAAATTAATGTGAGTTCTGTGACCTCACAGTCACCAATTTTCTCTCTGTCACTTGTATATGGGCGCAACGAATTACTATAACAACAAAGGGCTTGTGTTAACAGTTATTCCAGGAAATTTGGAAAATAGGAAATATGATGAAGACAGAAGGCTCGTCAGAAAAAATCGAGTTGTACTCGTGAATTTTCGAGCTGGTGACACCAACCCGTCGTCAGAAAACAGGAAATATATAAGCCCGAAACAGCACTGTTTCAATCTACCCTCGTTATCTGTCATCCCTTTTCGCTGCTATTATGACTTTGCCGACTTCGGTTTGGTAGTTGGTTGGCTGTTTGTGACCTTTGCTACTCATGCGAAGCTTGTTTGTTTCGTGAAGACAATAGATCGGTGTGCGCCCATTTCTGATTGAACAAATACCCGATCTGCAGCGACAGTGAATGACAGGTGGCGAGGCACTGATGAACTTCAGTTCGATGAAGTGCTTATGACCCATCTGGTAGACCCCAGTGGTGGACCGACTGCGCCAGGTGCCGCTGTGCGCATGTTTGTGTTTCTGTTCTCAGCTTGTGGTCAGCGTTCTGATTGGGTGAATGAAGGTAAAATAAACCGAAAACGGTTCTGTATCAATTTACCCGCATTCTCTGTCACCCCGCCTCCGGCTGCATTCCTAATCTATACTCTGTAAAAAATGACCACCTAAGTAGCATGGAATTTTCCCATTGATTTTCCATGCCCTCAAAAATTCGATTTTTTTTCATGAAAAAAAATGCATAAAAATATTCATTCTTTCGCTCATTCCGTAGAAAATTACACCTTCTGTCAATTTTATACTCGAAGGAATGGTATAATTAAGTATTCAAATACTCTTCCAGTTCGCGAATAATTTTGAACCCGACCTACCGTTGCACTTGCATTCAGGGTTTACAAACTACAAGCGGTATATTTTCCGCGTACGGAAAACCAGACATTTCTTTACGGTATTAAGAGGAAACTGTATTGGGTTCATAAAATTTAGCAGTGGATTTGAGCCATATTGCTAACTTTACCCGTTACATTGGTAAATGCAGAGAAATGACGTTTTATGGTACACGATGATTAGTTTTACAACCCTACTCACTTAATCTTTTCGAAACGAAAATGCATTTCGGAATTTCGGTTGACATTTCTGGAGTTAGCCCTCCTACTATAGTTCGGCAAGGCCGCAGTAAGAAAAACCAGGTGATCGTAGGATATTGCGTCCTCGCCTGTTTTTTTTTTATATTTGACGCTTCCGCGTTCTCTTGGCTACATGGGACGTTATATTCCTAATCGAAAACCGGCAGGATGACGAGTCCGTGGCTCAGCAGTTAGAGGCGTTCGACTTCTAACTAACAGGTCGCGAGTTCGAGCCTCGGGTGTGTCACACTTCGGGGTTGGGTATTATTGGCTTAACACGGCTAATAAACCAAAAATGACCATTCCAGTCTCCCTTATCTTTGTCGGTAATATCATTCTGCCTATATATCATGCGCCGCTGTGCGGCTGCTGGTTAGGCTCGAGAGAGAGAGTCCATAAGGCACAACGGAACGAGTGAGTTGCGTATGAACGATCTGTGAGCGCCCCCCTACCACTGTTATGTACTTCGTTTATTAAAACAAGCTTGGGGAACTGCAAAATATGCCGAACTTTTACTTTCATTGTCAGATATCTTGTTAAACTCATCATTTTTCAGGGATCGGGTTCCGCGCCCTCATTTCTACCGTTTAGCCATGTCTGGTCCTGATGCTGCCCAAAAAAAACCAATAATTTGTTAAACGGCGCTAAAGAACGCGCTGAATAGTAGTATGGTATCACCTTACCCTGAAGTATACTACTAGCTGCCTGTCGACAGTTAATGGATATTACGCGGTTACCCGGCTGCGGCTGATGGACTTTGGCCCAGCTATTCATACATAAAATTCTCGGTCTGTGCCTGTAGACCTTGAATAAGCTGATCTACTCCAACTTCGTAGATACTTTCTGAGGAAATTAAAAAGCGAAAATTTCTTAATTGCAGTATCTGCCAGAAAACACACGGGGAACGCTGGGAGACCCACTGACGAGCCGAACCCCTCTCAGCTGCGCCATGCAGCGGCAAAACATCGGCGGAACACGCGTGTATGGGCTTTTGGATAGCACCTGTGCTGTTAGTATGGTATCACCTTACCCTAAAGCACCTTATTGGCATTAAGGGGCCTGTCTTCCGAACCAGCTATCTTCCTGTCCTGCATTCCTTTCTGGTCATAGCAGCGACAGTCCGGCCATCGCTGCCGTCAGTGTCCATCGTGGGGTGCACGACGGGGTGAAGACAGGGATGGTGGCTTGCGCGTGAATTAGTTTGTATTGATAATAGACTTGCGCAGCATCTACCGCACTCTCTCCTCCCCCCAACCTGCATTCGGTGTCATAACCGGAGGCTGGAGGGGAAGCAGGTGCCTGACACAGCAAAACTCGCATCCCACTTGTCACGATCTGAGCCTGCCACTAGACCTGAGCCACACCCCAAGTTTGGAGTTTGCAACGGGTGCTCATCCCGGACTCCCATCTGGCCCTATGTGTTGCACCGCTGTGTCTATCGCATGGCCCGTCTTAGGGACGCATACACACGTTGCTAGGCCGCATTTGAACTCCATATCACACATCACACCCGACAAGCATGTGATCCGCATCGCCGTTGACTCAACATTGCATTTCAGAACGCATGCACATCTCGCACAACCGGGAAGCATCTTTCTCGATGTCTCCTGGGACATCAGTTGAAGATCAGGCTGTGTGCGGTCTGTCTAGCTCTGCTCATTAGCCGTTGTCTTACCGTTGTTGAACATTCGTATATATGCATATGGGCAGAATGACATTATTGTCAAAGACAAGGAAGACTGGAATGGCCATTTCTGGCCTATTGGTCGTCAGCCAGTCATACCCAATCCCGAGATGTGCAACACCTGCTCCTAGGTTCTGCGACCTGTTGGCTTGAAGCCAAACGTCTCTAACCACTGAGCCACGGGCCCGTTGTCCTGCCGGTTACGACAGGGAATAGGCAATGGTAGAGGGGCAGTCAACCCCATCACCTGCGGATTGACAGACTCGGACAGTCGACTAGTGCATGGAAGACGGGAGAGAGAGAGAGAGATGCGCTGACGCTGGGACATCCATCCCCACGGCAAGTCAGTGCATTCCTATCTATAATGAATCTGACTCGCTAAAAGTCGTGACTTTCAAGGGGGCTGTCTGATGGGATGGCTCTGTATTGTGTGTATTTGGGGTGGCTGGCTCGAGATCTGAGAGTCGGGCTCCATGAGGTTCCGTGAATGATTCCGTTAGATCCGTTGAATCCGAGCTATCCCTTCTTTCTGTGAAGACCAGGCCCGCTGTCCTGAGACCAAATTGCGCTTGTGTGTGGCACGCGTAGACGAGCTGTTGAGCCTTGTCATCAACTGCACCCACGCCCGAGATCTGAGAGTCAGGCTCCATGAGATCCCGTGAATGCTTCCGTTATTGCATTGTTTCGAACGCTGCATCCGAGCCGCCCCTCCTTTCTGTGAAAACCCGGTCCGCTGCTCTTGGACTAAATTGTGTGCGTGTGTAGCCTACCTCCGGTAATCTAAACGTCTTCTTGTCTCTATAACATATTGGGCAGGAGAGGTGAGAGCGCGGTGGATGCTTCGCAAGGCCGTCTCACAATAAACTTATCCGCACGCTAGTTACCAGTGCTTCGCCCATCCCTTGTGACACGATGGACGTCGCCGTTCGCTACGGTCGCATATTCGACATCCCCGATTGCTATGTGTTTTCCCGGATCAAGTTGTCCGGACGTTCGCCATTGGATCTGGACCAAACATGCAACGGTCCGTACACCCTTCTGCAAGTTACTGGAGTTTGCTTCGATGAGAACATCCGACTGGCACACCGTGTGCAAAGATCTCCGACGCAGCCCGCCAACCGTAGACTATCAGCCTGAGTGGCAGTCATTTGTGGGCTCCAAGTGACGGTCTCCTCTCCCCCCCCCTCTTCTCTCTTTAACCCACTCGTGACTGCTTTTTCTGCCATGACCCGGTGTCCATTTTGTTTTCAGGCGCATATACTGGAGGCCGAGTCGAGAATTGAGCTGGCTCTTCACTACAAGACTCCCTATCCTCGACTCTCGAACATACCCCAGTCAACACTGGCAGGCGGCACCTCCGCGAGCCGTGCTTTTAGACGCACCAGGCGTCTCATTGATGAGTCTGTACCCGCATACCTCAAGTCCTACACGCAAACCGAGCCGGAGAAGCCCGTTGCCTCGTCGTCTCCTGGAACTAAGAAGACCGATCCCACTAGGAAGTAGATTATGCCTATCAACCGACCGACAGAACGCCACCGCACATACTCCCTCTGTATAGCCTTTTTATACGTAGTTTCCTTTATAAGTTTACTTGCATGAAAAGCTTGCCTTTTTGAGGGAGGGGAGGGTTTTTATGTCAACCGGTGAATCGATGGAAGAGAAGAATTCCAAATTTGTTCATGGTTCTTCCTCCTCGTCCTCCCGCCAACATGCGAATTCAGTTGTACTAGAAGCCAGCTTTATGAGTCCACTTGAATACTCTTTTGTGAAATATACAACCTACTGAGTAGTGCTCACCGTCTTCATCAAACCGCCGCATCTGGCTGCCTAACTGGTACTGGTGGTTTAGCGTTTGCTAAATGACGAGAAGCCAGCTGTATAATTAGGGCTACCGATCCATGGGCATCATGATCAGTGAACTATGCAGGGATAGGCCATTTGGACGCAAGTTTTTAAACTTCTTCATCTATCTGGCCATCGCCTCTGCTCTTGGGACACATCGTCATGGTGTGGTCGAGTGGGAATCTGACTTATTCAGTCCACACGGTAGCCCATGTCGATACGTTGGGGGGCTGAGCCTTTCTCTCTGCCCGTCGTCGAACCGAAAATTCCTGCATCACAGACCCGGGTGTGAGCGCAGATACGCATTAACGTGGACTATAAAGCCGTCTATGCACACCTCCGAGTGGAGGAAGGCGAGTACTTAGATCATCACGTTAGGAAATTGGGAGTCCATGATTAGCCGTCATTTCAACGCTTCCCTGGATGCACTTGGGCATGGCAGTCAAATGCTCAGTGTCGTTGCCTAGTCGCAGGGATATCGATCCCGCAAGAGCCCTTTGTTGGCAACCCGCGAAAGAAGTTCGACAGGCTGTTTTTAGAATTTGAGCTTCCGAACAACTTTCCCGAGAGTTACAGGACGATCGGCCAATCCGGAATACCAACCAGTCGGGGCAACGTTATGGCCCTTTATTCGGAATCGTCCGGTTCATCTGTTGATCTACTAGTGACCTAATTCACTCTTCTGGTCCAAATCTTCCTCAGCCCTGTTTCTGGTACATCCAATTATTTCCACGATGGCAGTGTGGAGAGTTCTGGGGTATCGTTGCCTGTGGGGAACTTCATTCGTCGTGCATAGTGTGAGGGACAGTCGACGCACGCGATTAATTATACTAAATAGGGCTGGTTATATGGATTTTTTGGCCCATGGTGTGCAAGTTGAGGTTATACTTTCGGACAAAGAATAAATATGGGACAGAAGAACGAAGAAGACACGAAAGTCTGGGATGACTACTTCCGAGTTAATAGCTGTCGTTAGCCAGCCATACAAAACCGCAAATTTTGATGACTCTGGATCCGTATCCGTGCTCCGTGTGTTCATTGAGCGTTAGGATTTGAACTCTACCACTAAATTATGGATCTGCTGTTCTGCCGACTGTGAGTTAAGAATCATTAAGTTCGTTGTTCATTAACCATGTTACTGGACAGCTCCATCTAGAGACCTCACAGACAGTCTTGTGTTGAAAAATACTAGGAAGACTTGGCTGGGAAGTTATGGCTTATTGGCTGTTGTCAGCCAGGCATGCTCGAACTTCCTGTTTGGATGGCGTGGAATCTCGGCCAGGGCTGTTTGTCAATTTAGCAGTAAGTTACGTGCACTACCCTCGGACCACACTTCTTTCGGTTGCGATTGTGAGTGTTGGCCGATCTGGTTGCAAGTGCAGGATGTGCCCGTTTCGCGGTGCGTTTAACCATGTGTAGAACCCAGTTAGATGGGGAATAAGTACATTCTCCGTACTGCAGGCGGCCTTGCGCGATTAATTCCAGGGAGTACTTTTTCCCCGTGTCCTAACTCTACCTCCCACCTCCCCCCCCCTGGTCTAGCACAAGTTTCCTCGTAATAACAAGGGTGTAGTGGCCCTACACTGAGCGCCTCTCTCAACGCTGGGCCTATCGCCGGTGCCCGCACGTGCGCACCAGGTCCGGCTGGCACTCTTCTACTCGGCTTCCTAACTGGCCAATCAGATTCAGGACTGAGTCAGACGCGACCTGGCTTAAGACACTTGGCGCACACTTGGGACGCCGTTCTCCCGGCGCCGGAGGCGTTTCCCTTTGGCTGTCGACTTCCTCCAATCCAGTTATTCTGCTCAGAATAAAGGGCTAACTGGTGTCCATCTTCTCATACCATTCAGGACCAGGCCTGAAGCCTAGGCTTTTGGGATAGAGGTACCAATTCTCGTGCCCTACCTAAAACTCTCGTCGGCGGTCTGACAGTGCCGATTAATGACTCGGTCTGAACAACATTAGTACAGGCCGCTAGCGCCTACTCAGAGGACCTACAATTCGTGACCTGTCTGATGTAATGTCAAGAAATGTGGACCTAAATTGCTGTAGCGCACAATACTACCACTCCGCCTCCACTGAGTTAAATATACGACCGAGCTTCAAAACAAGGCATAGTTCGGTTTATAAAGTATTATTTACTGATGGAGACCGAGCTCTTTCACTCTTTTTCTAATTATGCGCATAGAAAACATTGACAGGTGTTCCCTGTAAATAGCCTTAAGGGGCATATAATGATACTTTTTTCAGTGCCCGACGAATGAAATCGTCGTCTTGCTTGCTTATGGACCGTTTTGGCCCACCTTGCTTAGATCTAGGCATTGTTTCATTACTAATAATTCTCCAGAGGGTGACATGTTAAATGTTGAAAATACTAGCTAACGACTCACGCGGCAGCCCTTCGGCTGCCAATTTTCGCATCCGCTCAAAGTTAACTTCCGATAGGTTCTGTTTTGGCATCTTCGCTCCACGGCGTGGCGAAGAAAAGTGGCAGCATGTAGCGCGCAATTTATACATACTTGTTTACGCCTACTAGTTCCCTGTGTAGTAAAACAACCACAGTCGAACAAGCTTATTACTGCGTTTAACGATATAAAACGTTAGACTTTTGCTAAATAGAATCTAGGAAGAGTAAACTACTTCTTGATTCATGCGAATAATATGTTTTTACATACTTGACTCGACCTGATTTTTATGAAGTAATAGTCACAATTTCCGTTTCCAGAGTGGCCTCCTTTGATATTCTTCCTTGTTATACGAAAGTTTTTTTATAATGCAACGCATTCAAATAAGAAGTTTTAATAGGAGATACTTATGAGAATAGGAAATGAAGTGGATATCCGGAGATGTCAAAATTTGTCTAAATTTAGTCCGTTTCCTCTGAACAAAACTGAACTAACATGACTCCTTCTTTAGAAAAGGGCTTTTGGGATTCTAATCAATTCCAAAAACAAAAATATCCACACAAAATATATGCCGTCCCCTCGACTCAAATACCGGTCTCGACATTTCATGAGTTAGATCATCTACTGTATAGGCAAACCTTTAAGGTAGAACACAAGCAGGTTCCGTCCCCGTAACCGGATTCGTCGGTAGTTTGTTTCAACTCGTCAGGAGTAGTTCTGTCACGGTTTAGGCCCTGAAATTCTCCTCCAATGCGCTCTGATTTTCGCCAGTCCCTCTTAAGCGG